>WOVY01008456.1:0-19597 GCA_013436015.1 Rhipicephalus annulatus | reverse complement strand
TGAATCATGTGTATAATCGTTCGTGTGGTGTGCCCAGCTAAATTTCGCTTGCGAAAAGAATTGAAATATTGAAGTTTGAGTGCGAATTGAATCAAATCAAAATCTTTTTGTATATTTGAAAGTGAAAATACAAAGTAAAGCCCGGAAAACATTGCTAAGCGTATTCTTATGAGATAGCAACATGAAAGCGCTGCCTTTAGCTAGGTCGGTGAAGCACTGAGTGGGTGCTGTTCTCTAGTTATGTCATCAAGAATGAGCCTATGCAGGAGCCGCATTCATTTATTTACATATTTCTTGCAAACAAAGGTGGCTCGACCACACTTTTTGCGTGAAAGGCAAATATGCTATTTCCTCAGCCTCTCCTTCTCTTTCAACTTGTGCGGAAATCCAACTTATGTGGCAAGAAAAGACGTGCTCCCTTCAAGTACAAAAGTTCTGGTCTGCCACGCAGGCATCAATTAGTCATAACATTTACAACTTTGGAAGAACAAACATTTAGGGACGAAGCTCTTTAAGGCGTGGGTTTGTCCATCCTCTGATGTATGTAGTTGTAGTAAGTAGCCACCAGTGGCACATACCCGCTCTAGAGCGGGTATGTGCCACAGGGTATGCGAGATGGCAGTACTTAGAGTGTTCACTAGATGGACGCACGGACGAATGCACGAACGGACAGACTAGCAGACGGACGGACGGATGGATGGACGCGTGAAGCGGGTATGTGCCACACGCGATGTGAAATGGGGGGTACATGGAGTGCTCGCTAGATGGGCGCACGAACGAACACACGGACGAACGGACCGATGGACTAACAGACAGATGGACGGATGGAAGAACGCGCGGACGCATGGACAGATGGACGCAGGAATGGACGGAAAGATGGATGGACGGACGCACGAACAGATGAATTGACTCATGAATGGACGCACGGATGGTAGCGTGGACGGATGGAAGCACGGGCGGGCTGACAGACGCTTCGCCCCACTCATCATCATTCACTCCGTGGATATTCTGTTATTCTTTTCGTAATTTCTGCTCCATTTGCAGGTCCACAGCGTTCACAGCTTATGCGTTTATCTTCTTCATGTTAAAACGAGGGTTAGTCCGCACACTTAGTAGCGTAGCAGTGTATGAAAGCCAGCTTTGCCGCTACGTAAGGGTGAACTGAGGTTTAGAATAAAAAATGTTTGAAGAGGGCCACTCTTAATCAGATGTTGCCTGCATTCTTCATTAGAAAGTTAAAATGGTTCGAATAGTCAAATTCCGCTGGTAATCGAACTCAATTGCAAACACTGTGAAAAATACACTTATCGAATATTCGCACACCCTTAATCACTAAAACATTTTTGTAGATTTTTTTCGAGATGATCAGTGGTACGAAATCGTACTTCTTACTTGTTTAGAAACTGAGCACAGCCACTGGTTCAAACTAGAGCACTGCGAGGGCCCGGGCTAGCCTGAAAGCATGGGCCCAGCCGGGCCGAGTAAGGCATTGTTTTATCGGGCCTGGGCTGGGCTCAGGCCCATGAGCGCTAGGCATGGGTCAGGCTCTGGCCTGTGTCAGGCCTGTGTTAAGCTGAGTCTCATACATATCGGTGGAACAGCACGTGTACACTGTTTCGATGTGTTTCTTGAACATCTTATTGAACTTTGTAATAAACGGACATGCTGACGCCACCTGAAAGCAAGCCTGCTGAAGCCACAGATTATGCCTGATCGACGTGAAGTGACCATTCACACGGGCCACGGTCCCGTCGAAAGTTGGCTTCTGCTTTACCTTGCACCTTTACTACCTCATCATATTCGCCGTCTTTTCCTTTCTGCCACGCATCGCATTCTCCTCCATTGATGCTGCCGTTAGGCACAAAAAGCCAAACTTCGTTCTTATGTTTGCATCGAGGCGTTTGGCCTTCGGCGGCTGTAGCAACTCACCCTCACGCTTTCGGTTCCTGCAGGGATCACGCTCCGGACAGCCGACACTCGCCGTTCGACGGACAGCACTAAAAAGTCCGTACGCTGGTTTACTTAAGCGCTCGAATTTTTTTGTTGTTTTGGAAGCCATAGTACTTTCAAGTCATAGCACTTTCAAAAATCTAAAGCATTTTCACGAAGACGACGAAATCAGGATCTTCAGAGAGTAGCAAGAATGTTGGCTCAGTCGCTACGGGTTCAGCTTGCTTTGACGGATCTATAGCACCGTGGTGGTGGTTACTCGGGAAAAAGGGCGGAGTGGGAGTGAGAGAGAATTTTCGGGGCGAAGCTCCATATATAGTCGAGGCTTCTCTGTTGGCGCTCGCGTTAGAGTTGGTGTTATGTGCCCTAGCAGCTGCTCACAGCGATGATGTTGCTGAAGACGATCAAGCGGAAGCGCGTTCCAGACGACACATCAGGATCCGATAAAAACACGCAAGGTACCCGCTATACGTCATGACAATGACGCTCTTGATGATGTACTCCTTCTGACTCCTTCTGACACAGTACATGCGCCGTACCCACTATACGCTACGGCGATCACGTTGATGATGATCAAGATGATGGCGTTGTTGATCACGAACAAACACTGGCTTGTGCAGTAGATGTGTCGATATACTCTGTGATGCATTTCGTAAGACTGGAAACAGCTAACAGCCACTAGGGTAACGTGCTCAGACCTCTATTTTGCCAACTTTAGGCGAGATTTGTTACTACAAAGCAGCGTTATTGAAGGCAAAACAAAATTAACAACTCAACAAAACATATGAGTTATGACCAATAAACATTGCTTATAACTGCACACCGCTTGGCACTCATTACATGCTTGAGTAGTGAATGCCAGGAGTAAAATATGGATGATCCCACTGCTTTGCCCACTCATCGTCCTTCACTCAGTGGGTCGGCCGTCATTTTTGTTATGAGCGTGAAAATGTAGTGTACGTTGGGGGCAGTTGCCCGCCGAGAAGTCGAAACGACAGCTTTATTTCATGTAACGCTGCGCAGCCTATAGTGTGTTCCTTCCAGCGCTTTTCATTCCACTACATTCTGCAATGAACCAAGCTTGCAAAACACTTGATACTTTTATTCAACAGCCTCAGCTGGCAAGGAATTTATGTAGACTCAAACTAAAAATCTTTGCTTTTTTAGGACGAACCTCTTCAGAGTCGAGCCATCTCCGCCGTCGTCCCTCAATGACTAAGATGCTGACGCTGCATCAGAAAGAGAGAGAAACGAGAAAAAGGAAGGCAGGAAGGTAAACCAGATGCTTGTATCCGGTATGCTACCTTACACTCGGAATATAGGGGGTTGAAAGAAAAAGGGAGAGTTAAAAAGTAAATAAGAGAGAAACACCGAAACACACGCACACACAGAATCAGTCCACTCAGAGACGTTCCGACAGGCCAGTAGTTCGCAACAAGCCCAGTAGCACTTGCACGGCTTTCTTCTGTGACGATGAGTCATGATGATGGCGCAGTATACTTTTTTCTGACAGCGGCTGGTCATCTAACCTGCTGAGTGCATTAGAAAGGTGTTGTCTTTCCAGGTTGTATTTCGGGCTGTCACACAGGATATGTCGAAATGTTTCTTCAGCTCCACAGTGTGCACAGTCGGCGGTGTTGGCCATTCCTATGCGGAACGCGTACGCACGGGTAAACGCGACTCCCAACCATAATCTGCACAGAGCAGTAGCGTCGCCTCATTGAATTTTTGTTGGAAGCTGTAAGCTTAACGTTGGATCAAGGGATCGTTATCTTGCATGCGTAAAGAGAGGCTCATTCCAAAGAGCCATGGAGCATTGGCGAGCAAGCATGCGGAGCCTCCCAGCAGCATCCGTCCTTGAGAGAGGTATTTACTGGTTGTTGTCTTCTGTATGGGCTGAACAGGCAGCTTGATCAGCTCGTTTGTTACCGATAATTCCACAGTGGCTTGGCAACCACTGAATTATAACGTGGGGCCTTTTCTCTGTTATATGGTGTAGCATTTCTGCTGTTTCAAATACCAACTGCTCGTGTGGACCATGGCGTAGATTTGACACAAGTGACTGCAGTGCCGCCTTGCAATAGCAGAAAATCATCCAGCGTTGCGTGCTTTGGTCGTTTATGAAACGCAGCGCAGCGCGAAGCGCTGCAAGCTCTGCTGCCGTTGTTGTGGTTTCATGAGCTGTCCTGAATTTGATAGTTGTGGCATGCGTTCGGATAACGACCGCCGCAGTTGAGCTGTTTGGCAGGACGGAACCATCAGTGTAGACGTGGGTGCAGTCTTGGTACTTCTCGTACAGCAGAAGTAAGGCGAGCTGCTTGAGGGCTGTTATAAAGAAATCTCGTTTTTTTCTGGATGCTGGTATTTTCAGGTTGATGACTGGCTGTTTGAGGCACCATGGAGGAATTGAAGGTCTCGCCGCGGGCGTAAAACCAGTTGGTAGGAAGTCACCATGTGTAGTTATTGTTCGACAAAAGGAAATATGAGGTCTATCCGCTGGTAGAGAGGCTAGGTCGTGATGGGGAGTCCAGCCCACATGCCTTATGTGTGTTTTAAAGCTTCAATTTCAATATGGGTCTGCACGAGGTGGTCTTTGGCTATAGCGATAGTCGCCATTGTTGAGGCAACCTGAGGCAGACCTAGACATATTCGTATCGCCTGTGCCTGAACGCTTTGTCTCTTGCGTCAGCTTGTTTTGTTGGCGTTTGGTAATGCAGGCAGACTGTGTCGTAGAAAGCCAAGAAAAAGCACCCTGTAAAGTCGTAACATAGCATTAGGCTGCATTCCCGAAGTATTTCTAGCGAGAAACTTGAAAATATGGCATATGCCTGTCAATCGCTTTTTCAAATACGAGACATGAGGGCTCTATGATATGTCTCTGTCGACTTTGACACCCATAAATTTGTGAGATCGACGATATGGTGTATTTTGTGCGTTAATTGGCACTCTGTTTTCGACGTTGGTTTGCGCTTAAATGCCAGAAGAGCGCACTTTCCGGAGAAATTTTCCAGGCCTCGATTACGTAGATACAAAGCTGTTGCAGTAGCAGCTCTTTGTATTCTCGCTTGTAACTGCAGGCGAGTTACCGCAGATGTCCAGATGCAGATGTCATCAGCGTATGTTAATAGATAAATATTGTTTGGTAGGTGCGTATGAAGAGCAATTAGTGTTATATTGAATAGCACGGGGTTCAGTACACCACCCTGAGAGATGCCACGACAACTGAAATGTGCAAACGTGTTCCCGGCCTCAGTACTCACAAAAAAGAATGGCATTTGGAGAAAACTGCGTATCCACTTAAACATTTGGACACCCACTCCTATCTCTTCTGGTGCGGTAAGGACGGCTTCATGTGTAACGTTGTCATAGGCTCTTTTGACGTCAAGGAATAGAGAGGCGCAAAGACGCTTATGGCCTTTCTCGTGTTCATCGTACGTGATTAGTTCGATGACGCTATCGATCGACGATCAACCGCGTCGAAAGCCAGCCATGGCATTTAGGTAGATCTCATTATTCTCCAAGTACCACTCGAGTCGGCCGAGAGTCATTCTCTCCATCACTTTACCCACGCAACTAGCCAATGCGAATGGGTGATAGGAGAAGAGTTCCAATGGTGATTTGCCAGGTTTTAGCAGCAGTACTAGACGACTAGTTTTCCAACTTAAAGGGACTGTGGCCTCTAGCCAACAATCATTATATAGCTGAAGTAGAGCTATTCTCGCGCGCTCACCCAGATGACATAGTGCTCTGTAAAAGATTCCGTCAGGTCCTGGTGCGGAGGTACGTTTGCATGAAGCGAGTGCTGCCTTGAGCTCCTGAATGGTGAACGGGAAGTCTATACAGGAATCACGTTGTGGCAGACAACTGCTTGAAAGTGGTGAGCTGCTAAGTGCTGTAGTTTGCTTTGATACTCCGTCACAGGAATCTTCAGCAACGTCCACATCTGGTCGATTTTGATAAAGGGCTAAGGGCTCAGATCACATCCGTCACCTGCCGCCTGGTTTTGGGTCATCTCCCTTTGTGGGTGAGCGACATCCATCTAAGGTCACCATCATTATCATCATCACACGCCAACGCATGGATCGCATCTTCTGTGATGGTGCAGGGTATGCAGGGTACCCCTTATACGTCATGAGAATGATGATATCGTTGACCACGATGAAGAACAAGAGCTTTCCACATCACACATTCTTTTCCTGTCATCATGGCACAGCGCAAGCAAAGTACCAACTGCACGCCATAACGATGACGATCATGAAAAAGACTTGCCTTTGCAGTATATATTGTTTCAGTATGCTTGCTCTCTTATGCATTTCTGATGAATCGCTATAGGAACGTGCACAGACCTTGCCTTTTCGAACTTCAGGAAAAATTCAATACCGGAAAGTAGAAATCATGAAGACAAAACCAAAATGACAACTCAACTAAAATACTATTTCTGACCAGCTTAGTCATTCATTTACATGCATGAGTGGTCAAGGTTACGGGTGATTTACGGTAGCACCGAATTATCTCACTACACCGCCCCCTCATCATCATTCACTTCGGGGATATGATGTGATTTTGTCCACTTTATGGAGGTATTGCGTTTTGTAGTCGTTTCTTCAAACGCAAAAATAAAACGGCGTTAACACTGAGTACGTTGGAGAGCCAGTCATGACTCCAGTTATAGCTTATATTGCCCTTCAAATATTACGCAAAACATATAGGGCCGTCATTACACAAAAGTATAGACAGTAACAGTGAAAGTCTTCAGTATAGAAGAGGTTCTCAAAACACACTATAGAAATAATTGTTTGTGGCAAGTATCGTCATATTAACTGAAGCTCGGACAGTGCCACCTTTATGCTCAAAATATATTTGGCTAAAACGGGCCGAACCGGTCCCTAGCTTTTCGAGTCCGGACCGAGTACGGGCTTATTCAACACACCGGGCTGGGTGGGCCGGAGCATGGTGTTTCCGGGACGGCCAGAGCTACAGGCCGGGAAAATTGTTCCGTGTAGTACTCTGGCCCAAACAAGCAGTAAAAAACAAGGCACTAATGTTCATAATTCTATCTTGGACTGGTTGTGTTGTTTGAGACTTTGTTAGTGAAAAGGTACTTATTGTTTATATTGTAGTGAAGAAGAATGCCCACTACTGCAGTGACATCGACAAGTTGGGGGCAGGCGCGAGCTCAGACTGACTGGTTGCGGCTGCGACGCGGCTCGTATACCCGGCGAGCTCTTGCTGCTTCTGTCTAGAGACTGCTACCAATTTTGACCTTGCATTTACATTATATTTTGGTGGAGAGTGCAGCAGTTTTTCGCGGCCTTGGTACTGCGTACCCGAAAGCTGCCGTCCATCAGGCCTTACGACGCTATTATCACACCCCCACACGCTTCACCACGCAGGGGTGGTCCCGGTGCCAAGCTCTTGCGAGAATCCGACATCTTCAGCGGCACGGATGAGATAGACATTGAGGATTGGCTGGAATTCTATGCACGAGCCAGCGCTACCCACAAGTGGGACGATCTCGCGAAGCTTGGTGCCGTGATTTTTTATTTAACGAATGTTGCCAAGCTGTGGTACAGAAAACACGAGGCGGATACCACCCAGACCTTCAAAGCGTGCATCGCAGATGTATTTGGACCTCTAGTATGCGTAAGCTTCGCGCAGATCAACGCCTACAAAGCCGGTCCCAACAAACTGGTAAGAAATTCATCACCAGCTACGTCGAGAATATCGTCGACCTCTGCCGGCGTGTAGACCCAACGATGGCGGAAACTGACAAAGTATGACATATTATGAAAAGCATTTCCGACGAAGATTTTTAAATGCTGCTCTCTAAGAACCCTGTCACTATCTTTGAGCCCATCGAGCTGTGTCAGAGTTTCGACGAGCTCCGACGACAACGTCTTCTCACGCGACGCCCTAACGTAAAGGATGACACGTTCTCAAGCCTGACTACCACCTCTGACCTTCAGTCACTGCTATCGCAGATCAACAGTTGGTTCGCGTGGAGGTCGCTCGTCAGCTATCGCTGCTATCAACAGCCGGCCAACCTCCGTCATCTCTTCCCGCAAGCATTCACCAGATCATCCAGGACCCAGTTAGCGCGGCTCTGCCATCTACCCGCGACACTTCACCGTTGGCGACCATGTTGCATGTGCCGAGATGAATGCACCTTTAAGGTATGCTGAAGCTACCGCTCGACCACCTTTTCAGACATTTAGGTCACTACCATGAGCCGTACCGCTGCGACCCACTCCTCGATTCGCTCAGCCAAGGTCTGTCCAGAGTTGTGGACAATGGCATACACTCGACAATCAGCTAATATGCTTTGCATGTGGCCTACCTGGCCAATAGCATGATACTGCCGTTGACGCGTCCCTGTCTATCACCATAGCTAGCACCAGAGCTTCGAACCTGCCCCTTATGTACCAACCCACTCTTCGTTCACAGGCTCTCAGCACCCCGACCAGGTGTCATCGTGCGCCGATCACCGCCTTCCTGTTAACATCCCCTCGCCATCGCCGATGCGTCCTTGGCCTTCATCGCCTGAGTGGGACAACTAATTGCCCCAGTTCCTGTGGCCGGAACACTGCCATGCACGAAAAGATCAAGTCCTCTCTTTTCACTGACAAATGTTCTCGACGTATCTGTGGACGGCATCGCTGCACTTGCTCTTGTCGACCCTGGGGCCTCAGTATCAGTGGTCAGTGCCAGACACTGCCACTTGCTCAATAAAGTTATGATGCCACTAGCAAGTATATCACTTCGTACGGCCAGCGCACAGCACGTCACGCCGGTGGCTGCCTGTAGTTCTCGCATTGCGATTGATGATCTCATATATTTCGTTGAAATGCTAGTGTTTAATTCCTGATCCCGTGATCTCATTTTGGGTTGTGACTTTCTTTCCGCTAATAAGGTCGTCGTCGACCGCTTTCGTGCTGCGGTGGCATTTGAAGCATTTGGCAACGCTTAGTTATACGATGCTCTTGAAACGGGGAACAAACTATTTGTTGCTGAAGACGTCACCATTCTGCCGCAATTTTTTACCCTTCCAATGGTGCCTTGCAACTAGCTCGCCCGGTTGAGTGCCCTTTTCACGCCATCTGCCGTTTTCGTTCGTCGTGGTCGCCGCTACCTTATGCCCTTTTAGGACTTCATGACGGGATCAGCAGACTGCTCATCTCAAACCTGTTGTCATGGCCTGTAACACTACTTCGGAGTGATTGCGTCGGGTGTGTTTGCAGTCTCGACCCTTCTACAATTATCGACATGCCTACTGGTTCTTCCGCCGGAAAAGTCATCGGAGTGGCCTGCGCCTATTCGCCGCAGTCTACTAGGACTGACGTACTGAGCAGCTGCATCGCCGATACGTTAACCGTTTTGAATGTGGTCAGCTTTTAGGAGTCCTGGACAAGTTCCCTTCTTCCTTTGACTTCCAGCATATTCCGCTCGGCAGCACGTCAGCAGTGTGCCAGCGCATTAACACGAGGACCAATCCGCCACTGCGTCAAATACCCTATTCACGGGTCCGCAGCCGAGCGCCAGGTTATCGATGACCAAGTAGCTGACATGCTCAAGCATAGCGTCATCCAGCCTTCGAATAGCCCCTGAGCATCTCTTGACTTTCTATTTAAGAAGAAGAATGGGTCAATTCGCTTATGTGTTGACTACCATCGTCTTAACCAAATAACTCGAAAGGACGTTTACCCCTTACCGAGAATCAACGATGCCTTTGACTGCCTCCAAAGTGCGGAGTTCTACTCTTCTATTGACTGATGGAGTGGCTACTGGCATCTCCCCCTGGCACCTGAAGATCAGCATTTGTCACACCTGATCGCCTTAACGAGTTCTGTGTCAGGCCTTTTGGCCTTTGCAACGCGCCCGCAATATTCGAGCGAATGATGGACAATCTTTTGCGTGGCCTGAAGTGAAAAACATGCCTGTGCTACTTGGATGACGTGGTTATATTTTCAGCAGTTTTTCCAACGCATCTCCGCAGACTGGATGAAGTACTAAAGTGCCTCACTGACGCCGGCCTTCAGCTCAACCTGAAGAAATGCCGCTACGGCGCAAGTCAGCTCACCATTTTCGGCCATGTTGTCTCTAAAGAAGGTATTGCTTCTGACACCGCCAAGCTTCGGGCATTTGCAGAGTTCCCCAACCTGCGTCTCTGAAGGATCTGCGCAGCTTCTTTGGCCTCTGCTCGTATTTCCGCAGCTTTATTCGGAATTTCGCGATGATTACCACCCCTTTGACTGAACTTTTATGGAGTGACTCGAAAAGTTACGCTAGGTCACCCGCCTGTGACAATGCCTTCGAAAAGTTGTGCCGCCTCTTAACCTCGCCGCCAACCTGACTGCTCCAACTGATGTACACACCGATGCCAGCGGTGTCGAACTCGTCGGCGCCGGGCTCGCGCAGTGCAAACCCAGATTCGAGAAATACGTAGTCGTATACGCAAGCCGTACCCTCACCAAAGCGGAGAACCATTCTGTGACAAAGAAGTGTCTGGTAATGAATTGGGCTCTAGGTAAATTTAGACTGTACCTATATGGTCCCCCTGTCGACGGAGTCACCGATCACCATGCGCTTTGTTGGTTATCCACAATGAAATACCCCTCCGACCATTTAGCTCGCTGGGCTTTGGAGTTGCAAGAGTTCGACATGCGTGTTGTCCAAAGGTCTGGTCGACGTCACACTGATGCCGACGCCCTATCACGTTCACCTGTGTCCTGCGAAAGCTCCGCATCTTTATCTGCCGTGTACGAAACGGTTGCGGTCCCAGCAAACTGCGAAATGGCGTATGAGCAACGTAAGTATGACTAGATCAGCGCTCTTCTGCAATTTCTTTCAGAGCCGTTGACTTCTCTATATTGCCTAAAGTTGCGCCGTATAGCGGCTCACTTCGAGGTCCGCGATGGCCACCTTTATCGCAGGAGTTACATGTCCGACGGCCGAAAGTGGTTATACTGGCCATATTCGTTCTGCAACATGTCCAGCTTTCCACGCGGACCCGCAGTGTGACATGCACGCGTCTTCAAAATATACACTCGGCTTTCCTCCTGGTTCTATTGGCGAGGCATGTACACCTTTGTGCGCAAGTACATTCAGCCATGCCCGCAATGCCAACGACGCAAAGCTCTCCCTCATAACGCCTCTAATCCGATTCAGCGAATCCCTTGCCCAGCCAGGCCTTGCGACCGCGTTGGAATCGATCTGTATGGGCCTCTTTCACACAAGGCTTCTGAAATCCGTTGGATCATTGTCGCTGTCGACTACTTCACGTGATACGCAGAAACAGCCGCTATTCCGGCTGCCACAGCTCGCGACGTGTCATCTTTTTCTTCTGCGGAACTTCATTCTCCGTCACGGCGCACCCCGTGAACTGCTTAGCGACAGAGGACGTGTGTTCGTCTCTGAAGTCTTCCACGCACGCCTTGCCAAATGCCGTATCATTCACCGCACTACCACCGCCTACCATCCGCAAACGAGAGAATTGACGGCAAAATTCAGCCGTACGTTAGGGGTCGTGATATCTGAGTATGTTGCCTCGGACAACTCCAATTGGGACCTCATTCTGCCCTTTGTGACGTACGCATATAACACTGCTCCACAGGCGACTACAGGCTTTTCGATATTTTGCCTGTTATATATCCGAGACCCTTCCACCACACTAGATACCATTTTGCCGTACCATCCCAATTACTCCAAATCAACGCCCATTTATGAAGCTGCCCGCCGTGCCTAGGAATGCCATAGGCCCACCGAGTCATTCACAACCATCGACCAATGGAGAAAAAAATTTCGACGTGACGATAACCACCTGTACCCTAACTTTGTTCCAGACACCCTTGTGTGGCTTTGGGTCCCCGCTGTCCCTACAGGCCTTTCCTTGAAGCTTGTTTCAATATACAAGGGCCCTACCGCGTTGTCTCGCCGACTTCACCTGTTAACTTCATTGTGGAACCCGTTACGCCATCCACAGACCAGCACTTTCGGGGTCTTGAAACCGTTCACGTACAGCTGTTAAAACCTTATGACGATGCGCTCGTACTCTGTTCTCCCCGAGTAGCCAGGATGGCTGCTTTTCCGACGGGGAACAAAATATAGTGAAGAAGAATGCCCACTACTGCAGTGACATCGACATGTTGGCGCAAGGCGTGAGCTAAGGCTGCCTGGTTGCTGCTGCGACGCTGCCCGTATACCGGGCGAGCTCTTCCTGCTTCTATCCCGACGCTGTTACCGCTTTTGTCCTTGCATTTACATTATATAATGTTAATTATTTTGGACTAGCGTTTAGAAGCGCGCTAAGGAGTGCACTCAGCAATAATACTTTTTATTTAGAGCTGAAGGATTACCACAAACCGGACTTACGACTCAGCCACGCCATTGCACCGTTTTAGAGCTAGCGGCCTAAAAACACCAAATACATAAATTATCCTTACTGCTAGGTGACATTTGTCTTCGAACAAAACTTATTTGTCTCTCTCCTCAGTCCCAGTTTACGTTTATGCATTTACAGAGAAGGTTAGGTGATCAATTGGTGTCGTTTCCGCTGGGAAGACTTCAGTTAACTTTATTGCCTTAAGGGTCGTGGTTAGGGCGTAATACATAGGAGGTGGGCTGAAAAATGTGGGTTACAGAGAGTGATCTTCATGACGAACAATATCCAGTTAAGTTGTTCGCTAAAGTTGATGAACACGTGATTGTTGCAAGGTCACGGGGAAGGCCATTTCAGTTCACAGCTGTGCGAAAGAAAAGTGATGCGACAAAAGTAGCATTGCGAGAACATGTGCCTGCGATTGAATAAGGATGGGTTTGTTTGATAAGATATAAGTGATGGTGGGATGATGTGAGGTGCTTGGTTGAGGTAACTGTGAAAGAATTTGTGAAGTAAACAAAGACTGGCGATGCGGTGACGCAAGCAAAAATTTTCAGCATGAGCTTTTTATTTTAGGGATGATATACTGATGACATATAACTATGAAGAATGAATGAACTTAGGAGCACAATTTTATACAGACACTAGGTATTAATAAATATAGATGGTGTGGGCTTCAGTTGAGCGCTGCATGTTTTGATCGAATAAGGTATCTGTACGTGAAAATATTTAGGTCTACCTGTGCGTGACGCAACTGACAGTTTAGATAACCGATGTATCTGTTCGCGGATGATATGATGCTGATGTGTGCTTTCCAAGAATGTTCAGATGATAACGTCACGTCTATATATTTATATGATTGAACATGTTCAATACTGAAATTAGAGATTAAGTGTGAGAAATCAGAGGGTGACGATGGCGAGAAAATGAAATGAGCTTGCATTTGGGATAAGTAGTCAGACAAATGTTAATTCAAGACAAGTATTTATTGTAACTCAGATGTATCAATAAATTAGCCCTATGCGTAACATCAGAGAAATTTTACATGCCTGTAAACATTATTATGTTAGAGAGCAACGCGGCAAGTAGAGCGGTATCGTGCTTATGTCACAAACATTTTAAGGCCTATGCAAAATACTAGTCACGTTGTCTCGTAAGAAACTCGCAAGGGCAAGCCTAAGTAGTTAAGCCAAGCCTGCCAATAAGAGGCGTTCAAAAAACAATAGCTCTATATACTAGGCAAGGAAGCTTCGCAGACAAACGTTATACAATGTAAAAGCAGCTTCAGATACCCAAGACAAAAAAAAAGGGGGGATGATTGAGGGTCAGAACGATGAAAAAGCTGACAACAGAAGAGCTTCTCAAGCAAACAGTAAAAACGAAGTAAAGCCTTACTTGCGAAACTGACGAGAGAAGAGTCTACGTCTGACATGGTGACACTTAGTGAAGGAGAAAGAAACGAATTCGATGGGGGGGGGGAATAGTACGCCCTGGTAGTCTTTGGATGACTGCTTCCCACGTCAAAAACGAGTTCTGGGATGGTTGTCATGGCAACCAACTTAATCTCCAATGGCTTCAGCGCCACTACGTCACATATCTGACTTTGATCACGGGCATGCGGCACTGGCGCTGGCCTTTCGTGTCTGCACGCGATGCTGAGTTCAGTCTGTTCATTGAAACTATCACGTACCTTTTTGAGCGCAGTGTTTAGACGCAGGCAGTGAACGCAGGAAACTTTGCGATGACGCACGCTGGTACGTATTTAAACTTGTGTAAACATATACAAGAATAAAACCAACGCAATTGTGTGTGTTCGCTAATCTTTAGAATAATTTAAACAATTCAAGGATGATGGACCACACAGAAACACACAAAGATGTGGCAACGACTGCGTGTCCTGCTTGTTTCGTCATGTTTGAGGCTCTTTGAAGACATCTTTATGCATTTCTGATGAGAAATAAGGAAAAAGCAACAAATCAGTGACGTTCAAGCAATAGTGTAATGGTGCACAAATAATTTTGTTGCTTGTCAGAACTGTGTTGGGCGTTTCGAAAGTCATTTACTGGCTATCGCGCAAGTCTCTCTCATCATCATTCTCTGGCAGCATTCAATACCTGCATTTATTGTACGTAAGAAAATCGGTAAACTTATGAATTAGGAGTGAATAGCACCCTGATATATAGTGTCAGTGAGGAACCATGTTCTGTTCTTCTGGTAGCCCAAAAGCGATTACAATAGGTTGTTTTGTCTACAATTAGAGTGTGTGACTTTAGGTTTCAAAAAAAATGTTCGATAAGTATAGTTTCTTGTGAGATAGGTTCCAATAAACCACTGTTAGACACATCGGCTTCACCTTTAACGCAAGGTCATTAGGTGAGCCTCTGAAAAACAGTGCTTTAAAGCGGGACGCAAAGTTACTGTATCAATAGTATTATATATGTTTTCGCCCACTTATAAGGGTGCCAACTGCCAACGAAGCAAAGTGGGCGAGGTGATGATCTTTATTTGAATGGGTACAGCACCTGCCTATGATTTTTGTTAAAGGTACTAAGAAGCATGAACGTAGATTTTTTTTGTAGGTACTAAGAAGTTTGAAACGTACCGCATTCAACTCCATGCAGGAGCCCAGTAAATTACTATCCATACAGCATCGCACTTACTATATACTACATCGGTGTGCTAAACAAACAAAAAAACTGTCGATTATTCCGATAAAGCATAATATCCAACTGTTATTGATTGGCTACATGGATTACAGGATTGCTGTGACAAAAGAGTAATCCATCCAGCTGCAGCGCGTAGCCATTGAAAGTATGCTAAGGTCACACGGAGTTCTTGATTGATTGATATGTGGAGTTTAACGTCCCAAAACCACTATATGATTATTAGAGACGCTGTAGTGAAGGGCTCCGGAAATTTAGACCACCTGGGGTTCTTTAACGTGCAACCAAATCTAAGCACACGGGCCTACAACATTTCCGCCTCCATCGGAAATGCAGCCGCCGCAGCAGGGATTCGAACCCGCGCCCTGCGGGTCAGCAGCCAAGTACCTTAGCCACTAGACCACCGCGGCGGGGCGGAGTTCTCAAAATACGAATTTTATTTTGTGGTTTACGGCATTCTATCGTTATTACGAACAGTGCATCGATGAAAGTTATGATGAGGAGAAAATACGGGCTGAAATGCATCTTGTGTAGAGATAGGTACTACATGCAATTGGTGTGTTGGTGCAATTGGTGCATTTGCAGTGGATTTCATCTTGGTACTTTTTTACGCTTGGTAACCATCTCTATAAGGGTGTTATGTCCTGAATTTCTTTCGAGTGTTAATGCAGCTTGTTCTTTATTTTCTTGATGTTTATATCCTGCCCCTTAGATACATCTACTGAACTATTGTGTTCAGCCTATCGCGCACACAGAGTGCTGATTGTATTTTTTTGTTGTAGACTGGAAATTTTCTTTGGTTAGCCTCCCTGCCTTTCGCCTAATGTTGTTCTCGCTCACTATTTATCTCTGAAGCGTACCAACGCACAGCCCATCCGAAGCGCAATCTATAAGAAGGCTGAGTGATCAAAACGTCGGTGAAGCAGCCAGTAACCCTTCCACTAGTCACGTGGTAGTGCGGTGACGAGGCTCCATCCTAACGTGCCCGTTGCGACGCATGTCTACAGTGCACCAAGAGACGCGATTTTGAGCAAAAGAGACGCATGTGGGAATCAGCAGAAGTTTCAGCTGTAGCGCACAATCAGTCGTGGGTCAAGAGCGTTTCCCTTTATAGCTGGCCTGTGCGTTGGGACATGTAGCTCTTACATTTTTACCAAGGCCCTTCTTACTCTTTTTGCCTTGCACATGCGCTCCAGCTGCTCAGCATCCTTTGACGCGATGAATGAACTTGTAAGACAAGTAGCAGTACAGCTTTCGCTCTAAGTTTTTGTACTTTATCTGGCCTTTATCTGGAAGCTGTTCCGAAGAATAGCTCAAGCACATCTCCTCCCTTTATTGGAAGGCGTGATGTCAACAAGATTCCGTTTCGTTGTTGCAATGTTTCCAATGTTACAAAAGGGTCTTGAATGATCATTTCCCTGAATATGCTACTTTTGGCATAATTAAAACTAAAGAGAGAATGAAAATGGCAACTTGACGTAGCCATCTGGTAAGATAGACAGACAGACAGACAGACAGACAGACAGATAGATAGATAGATAGATAGATAGATAGATAGATAGATAGATAGATAGATAGATAGATAGATAGTGTCCGAAATAATTGGTAAGCTCAGAAAGTCTCTGCATGTAAAATTTCAAAGTACGGATAATAAACATTTCAAGGCGAAGCGAGTATCTCCTTTAGGAAGAATTGATATATAGGTAATAGTGCACTTGAAGTTGTTAAAGGCCATGTCTACTTAGGGCAGGTAATAACCGCAGAGCCGAACTACGAGACTGAAGTAACTAGAAGAATAAGAATGGGGTGGAGCACATTCGGCAAGCACTCTCAAATTATGACAGGTAGATTGCCACTATCCCTCAAGAGGAAGGTATATAACAGCTGTATCTTGCCGGTACTTAGCTACGGGGCAGAAACCTGGAGACTTACAAAGAGGGTTCAGCTTAAATTGAGGACGACGCAGCGAGCAATGGAAAGAAAAATGGTAGGTGTAACCTTAAGAGACAAGAAGAGAGCAGAGTGGATTAGAGGACAAACGGGGGTTAAGGATATCATAGTTGAAATAAAGAAAAGGAAATGGACATGGGCCGGGCGTGTAGAGCGTAGACAGGATAACCGCTGGTCATTAAGGGTAAGTAACTGGATTCCCAGAGAAGGGAAGCGGGCTACGGGGAGACAGAAGGTTACGTGGGTAGATGAGATTAAGAAGTTTGCGGGTATGAATCGGCAGCAGCAAGCACAGGACCGGGTTAACTGGCGAAACATGGGAGAGGCCTTTGTCCTGCAGTGGACGTTGTCAGGCTGATGATGATGGTGATGATGATGATGATGATGACTAATATAGCAGTGCATCCACGTTTCACCTCCGACTGCAGTTGAACACAATGACGGCTTAAACTCAACAAAAACAAGTAAGAAATGTGTACTCTTACCAAGCCATGTCATAAAAACAGCTCAACGCTTTTTTACTTGCTGTTGCACAGGCAGCCCTCTCTTGGCTAAATGGGGTCTAGAAAACGGTTCCACTTGATTCTCTTTTTTTCTGTGCACAAATAGAAAATCAGTCATCTTCCAAGGTATTGCTTGTCTTTTTTTATTTTGTTATACTTTTAGATCAGACCTCGTAGAAGAGTTGAAAAGCGCTCAGAAGCAAGTGAAATTAATATGTTCCGCTGGTTCTCTGTTTGATGCGATCAGTGGAGCACCAATGAAAGAAGACGCCAATGCTTCAGTGAGTTTTCAACAATAAGAGAAGCACTCAGTGATGACTCCTAGAAACCACTAAAGAGTGTACGGGTGCGTCTCCAAAGAGTTTTTATCTGGAAAAGAATCCTACCTTCCCTTCAGTTTCTTTTTAGTCCCGGTTTTCAAAAGCGTGCTTCTGGGGTTTGAGCTAGACCACTTACTTTCAATATCTTTATGGTGATCGTGGCAAAGAAGTACTCATATTTTACTGTTTCTTAGCTACCTTCAAAAGAAAGTTTACAATTTGATGTCCTTCCCTCTGAAAGAAGGCCGTCATCGGAAAATCTTGTACGTTTTCTCGCGTGCATTCAGCTACTCGGACGATATGTCCGCAGTCTTGTAAAGTTGTAACTGCTACGCTCAAAAGGCAATAAATGGGGGCCCGTACATGTGACTACAGTAACTATACTTGCTCTATTGAAGATTGTCGTTGAGTGCGTTCAAAAACGCGCATTCGGCCATGTCAGCAAGTTTTGTAATTATGTTTTGGATGCGAAATAATGAACAAAACCAGGCTTTTGATTGAACAGATATTCTTGTTCTTGCAACTTAGTGCCTAGCTTTTGTGGTTATTTGAAACTAGAATACTATACTGAAAGACGTTTCATTTTACTTTGCCTGTAAACTAAAGGAGCAAGCACTAAATGAGAGTATTTCACTACTCAGCGAAACGTAGCACGTTTGATATAGCAGAAACTTACTTCGGAAAAAAAGTTGGCCCCGTATCATGTTAATCTGCAAATGTCGTCGAAAGACGATAATCTTTCGTGTGGAGAGAGTGAACAAAACATTTAGTTGATGTTCTGTGCAAGAAAATTGGTGAATGGTATTCTGAGGGGCGCTGCGCTAGAGTGCCTCTAGCGTGCAGAGGAGGCGAACGAGTGCATCAAGTCACGTCACACGTGAAACATGAGCGCCATGTGGCAGTTTTCTTTGAAAACGAAGCGCGTGGCTCTGAAACGGGTGTGCGCACCCGTTTCAGAGCCACGCGCAACATGGCTGGCGACTATTTTGAGAATGTCGCTGTGAACGAGAATGTTTAAATTTTTTTCTAGCAGCTCAGTTGAATTGTACGCAAATAAATTAAACAATGCGTAAAAGTAACACAAAATAATTCTTGCTACAATTGATTAACACTTTCAAATATATTGTGTTCACATCCCTCTTCCGGCGAGGCTACATCCTCGTGGCGAAAAGTCATTTGATTGAGTTTGGCTAGCTCATTCGTTTACTGAAGTCATTTTCTTCCAATGAAATTAAATGTCCCCATGTGAGAGTCAACTTATATCATTAAATGTAAATGTCATTTGGTGCAAATTACATTAAACATTTTCGTGTGACAGGGGTATAAGGCTAGCACATCTACAGGGGTGGAATTCCCACACTGGAGATTTCACCTCTTATACCTTATCAAGACAATTCTTTTTATGGGATGGTTGAAGGCATAAATTTTGGTCTGTCTCTGTCTCCTTATCTGTTTCTTCGTCACACGATTCAGCCACCCTGCGTAAGTTTAATCATTTTGTGAATGGTCGGGACTATTGAACTGTTGGCTGCGTTTCAAACCTTTTGTAGGCTTACGCCACAGGAGCGAAAGGAAGAAAGGCCTGATCAACAATCGACATTAGCAGGGAACGCGAACCTTGATCTCTCATGCCACTGTGAAGCGCCATCTTCATTTCTTTTCCGTTTGCGGGTGCCGCCCAAACGTGTGCGCTACAGAGCCGCTCATGTAGGCTGGAAGTCAAAATGTTTTATGTTTTAGGCAGTCCAAAGTGAGCCCAGACAGATATGAAAGGCTCGCGGCTGACTTGCAGCAGACATGAAGCTCGAAGAACCTCACACAATAAAATACAACATT
>WOVY01008455.1:0-17067 GCA_013436015.1 Rhipicephalus annulatus | reverse complement strand
CACTCATAGAGAAAATGTATTGACCTAGGCGTAAATGCACGCTTGGAGAACCGCACCTACAGCACGCTGTGTCAAGTTTACGCACACTTAATTAAGCTGAATATCATGGTAATTAATAATATACGTGCCCGGTGATGCAAACACATTTGGTCACACAGGAAAACACATCTACCTTGTAGTAGTCACACACATTTAATGATCATGTAGCTGTTTAAAAAGAGGACGCGTAACATATAAAACTTTCTTCATATACTTCTTTGCACAGAAAACGAACAAGGCTGCGTAAATACCAACGCGGACACCACGTTATTCTTCTCCATCTTCTAAATTGAATACGCAAAGATCTAATTCAACGCGAATCACCGGAATACTCCAACGCCACGCGACACACGGACGACGCTTACGGGCTTCCATGCGCAGTCCCCGAACGGCGTCTGACGGCATTACAAAAATATAGTGATTCATAGCGTGCAGAGCATCGCCCGCCGACTCACAAGCCACACAGCGCACATTGCTTTAACCTCCTTCCCCATAGAACAAATCATCCGCGCGTAACGTCCCCGAGCTTAGACTTGTGCCTAATGAAATCAGACACGCCAGCAGGCTCGCTACGTTAATAAAAAACTCACTTATCGTCTACCAGCTAGAAAAAACCTTAGTTCACAACGTCAATATACTATAGCGCTTTCGGTTTGTTGACCGCGGGAGGAGCCGAGGACGCGAGCGGAAGCAAGACAGCCTGGATCGGGCACGCCGCGGCCTGGCCGGAGAAGCAAAAAACAAAGCGTCGACAGCAGAAACATCCACCTACCTTTTCAGTTTGGCGAGCGCTCGACGGTACAAAGCAGCCGGTCCTCTTTGAGTATAGTGCATCTTCGTAACAAGCAGCACCGACAGAACACGAAAGACAGCGCAAACACACTTTGAACAAACATAAAAAATTGACTTTAAACGCTCGGCACACGGCCGCGTCGGCCTCCAGGAAGATACCGCCATTTCTGTCTTGCTGACGCCACCAATCCGCATTTGCGCACATAATTTTATATGATAAGTAAATACATATTTCTACTTAAATTTTAAGTGAAAATAGTGAAAATAGAAGATACGCTGGTGTGTATTGCATAGAATATTCTTCCTTTTTAAATGACAAAAATCACATAACGCGTATTTGCGCAAAAATTTGAAATGTGAAAGAGCGCGCGAAGTTTGAAAACATTTGCTTGCTTGTGTATTTCTTATACCGATACCTGTTAACATCTGTTACATTGGTTGAGTGGTTAAGCTGCCTGTTAAAACAGTCTTAAAGGGTTGTATATTAGTACAAAGTACAGGCAGCAAGCAAAATTTGTCACAACAAAATAAGTGTATTAGTTGGCAAACAATATTTTAGCTGTCTTTAGTGAGTTTCTTTAGGAAATGTTTTAGTCAAGGCTTGTTTTACCTTGCTTTGAAGAATATTTCTATGAACAAAATTAAGAAAACGTTCTTAATGTTATATGATTAAAACGTCAGTCCATAGGCCGCCATAAAAATTGGAACACGTGTCAACTGATACAATGTAAGGTTAAGAAATATTTGTACAACGCATATATTTTATCTAACCCACGGTCTTGTTGGTTTGTATTTTTTTGCATTAACAAATGTATGATTTATATATACTGTCATGGACGAAGCTTTCTTTTTATTGTTAGGCGCAAACGAGGCCGAGAGCTCTATATGTGTAAGTCACAATCCGGTTGTAGCTCTACAAGCTGCGTACTCCGCCATTGGCTAGTGAGCTTGTAGCGCATGGGCTGCTCAGCGCCGGCCGTGAGGCGACGAGAAAAAGGCAACAAAAAATGCAAGAACCAGTGCAGAACTTACGTTCAGCCGGGCACTATCGCTATTCAGATATCCGTTACTGCGGTGGGGCTATTAATAAAACTTGGTGTCTAACCAGTACACCTCTAAAAGCTGTTGGTTATGCTCTATGACAACGCTACTCACAAAGCTTTGTCGGCGACTGTGCACCCTAATGGGTGCTCATCAGCACCCATCAGTTGTTTGCACCCTTTTTGTACCCTAGTTTCCACCCTTTTGTTGTGTTCACAGTTTAAGTTTTGCTTGTAGGGTGCTGAGAAGCGAGCAGGGTGCTCAAAGGGTGTGCTTAGGGTGTCGGCACTTTTTTGACACCCTTAAGGGTCAGAATCGGTTTAGTGTGTACTGAGGCGTTGGAAACGTCAACGCCTGAGCAGGGCAGTACTGCGTAAGATCGCTGCTCTTGGCGGAAGCAAACGAATATGCAAGCAAACTGGCTACCGAGGGATGGGTCAAGTTCTGCAATTTTGCTTCAGAACACACTGAACACCAGGAAAACTTGGTCCATTGTAAGAAATATTCTGGATTCAGACAAGTCCAACTATATAACAAGCAGAAACTATGCAGAAAATCGCAGAAACATTTCCAGGCCAGCACTACGACCTCGTGAAAACCCTCAAGGAGAGATATATTGGCAATGGTCCACCAAGTAATCGGCTAATCACATGAGTTATAGCAGAGCTAAAAATGAGAAACTAGGCGAGCCGATAACAAAGGAAGAAGTCTTTGCGGCAGACCAGGCAGCCAAGGGGAACATAGCCCCCGGTGAAGGCCAAATTACGAATGCGACAATAAGAAACCTTAGTGACAAAGCGGTCGAAGTCCTGACAAAACAAATCATTGAGCACTACTGGCTTGAAGAGAAGGTCCTTGCAGAATAGAAAACCACCGAAATTATAACCATTACAAAACTCGGAAAAAAGCCCTCGGTGCAGGCGCTCAGACCTATATCACTTACGTCATGTATGGGGAAGCTTTTCGAACGGGTCGTTCACGCTAGAATTAAGAATTTCATAAAGGACAGGGGACTGCTTCCGGCCCACCATGCTGGGCTTCTGCAGTGGCCTCTCAACAAATGACGCTTTCCGCCTGATACAAGAAGAGGTCCTCAAAAGTGTTCCCACAAATGGAAAGCATTTGCTGCTTGCTCTAGACTTAAAGGGAGCTTTGAAAATATCCCTCATGAAGTTGTACTCGTAGAGCTAAGTATACCTGGCTGTGGGGAAAGATATATAACTACATTGTTACGTGGAAAATAACAGTTGTCAGTCCGCAGCCGCAACGCAGCTCACCGACAACATCCACTTCTTCACTCTCAGTCTGAGGCACCTTTCTTGGTATGCCCCACTATGCCCTCTTTCAGTGAGACGAAATCACGTAACACGACCCCCGGCCACCGCGGAGGACTGTGATAACGCTTGAGCCTTGATACGTGGAAGATGTCCCTTGACAGCAGAGCGGAAGAGGTTGATGGATTATCAGGGACAATTTCATATTTAGTGTCGGTCACTCGTCTAAGCACGCGGTATGGGCCCGTGAAACGAGAGAGAAGTTTTTCTGAAAGACCTGCATGTCGCCTAGGGGACCAAAGAAGAACGCGGGAACCTGTTGGAAAGCGTTCGTCGCGATGCCGCTCGTCATAACGATGCTTCTGCGAGTCTTGGGACGCCACTAATCTGCGGCGGGCAAGCTGACGAGCATGGTCAGCTCAGGTAATAGCGTCGCGTGCATATTCAGACGTAGACTGCACAGCGGCTGTCAGGAAGGTATCCAACGGCAATGTTGGTTCGCGTCCAAACAGAAGGTAAAATGGCGAGTACCCAGCAGTGGCATGCCGGGAGAAATTGTATGCGAACGCAACGTAGGGTAGTGCAAGGTCCCAATCACGATGGTCGGCCGAGACGTATTTCGATAGCATGTTTGTCAGGGTGCGGTTTAAACGTTCTGTAAGCCCCGTTTTTCTTGGGGTGGTACGATGTCGTGAGCTTGTGTTGGATAGAGCAGGAAAGCAGGATATCGTTAACCACTTTCGAAAGGAACGTACGGCCTCGGTCTGTCAGCTGTTAGCGAGGGGCTCTATGCACTAAAATGATATCGCGTAGTAGAAAAATCAGCGACGTCTGTAGCGCAGCTTGTTTGCATGGCTCGCGTAACTGCATAACGGGTCGCGTAACCCTTAGCCACCGCGACCCCTTGTTCCGGAGGTGGATGTTGGGAAGGGGACCGAGAAGGTCCAAAACCAAACACGGAAGAATGACTCCGATGGGATGTAGATGGGCTGAAGATATCTGGAAGGGAGTCCCGACAGCTTTTTGCGACACTGGCAAATTTCACAAGCGTTGACATAGCGACGTACAGAGTGTGAAAGGCAAGGCCAGTAGAAGCGGTGGCGGACATGGTCATATGTGCGAGAGACACCAAGGTGACCCGCAGTTGCGCGACATGGAGCTCGCGTAGCACTGTGGAACGCAGGTGCTTTGATATGACCAGAAGTAGGTCGTGACCATTGGGCGATAAACTATGCCGTTATAAGGTGCGGGTCCTTTAAGGTAAACATGCCAACGGAAGCGTCTTGCGGTGAAGATTCGAGCTGTTGTATTAGGCTGCTGATATCCAGATCACGACGCTGCTCGTCTCCGAGATGAAGCAGCTGGGAGATGGAAAGGACGCAGCCCACAGAATCAGTGCTCGTAGGATCGCAGTCGGCCACAGGGTAGCGTGACAGACAATCCATATCTTTGTGCAGTTTTCCTGATTTATACACTACGGTGTAAGAATACTCCTGAAGGCGGAGTGCCCAGCGGGCGAGACGACCTGTAGGATCTTTGAGGGAGGCGAGCCAGCAGAGAGCGTGGGTGGTCGTAAGACTATAAATTGTCGGCCGTTTAAGGGTGAAGTTTCGCGACTGCCCACACCAGCGCTAGGCATTCGAGTTCTGTGATGTAATAATTACGCTCCGAGGTGGACAGCAGCCTGCTGGCATAAGCTATCACGCGATGCTGCCCACGTTGTCGCTGAGCCAACACAGCGCCTAGTCCGTAACCGCTGGCATCGGTGCGCAATTCGGTCGGTGCCGTAAGGTCAAAGTGAGCCAGCACAGGAGGAGTGAGCAAAGTGGTTAGGTCGGAAAATGCTGCTGCTGCGAGGGACCCCAGGTAAACGTCTCATCTGGTTTGAGTAAACTCTGTGGGGGGCCGAGCCATTTCCGCGAAGTTCTTGATGAACCGCCGAAAATAGGAGCAGAGCCCCACAAAGCTGCGGACATCTTGGCGGTTTTTGGCACAGGAAAGTCCTTCAAAGCTCGAAAATTTTTCTGGGTCAGCCTGTACGCCGTAAGCGTCAACAATATGTCCAAGTATTGTACTGTGATGGCGACTAAACCGGCACTTAGATGAATTCAGCTGAAGGCCGGTGAGATGAAATACATCAAGAATTTTCGACAGTCTCTCAAGGTGCCCTTCAAAAGTGGGAGCAAACACATCACGTCTTCCAGATAACAAAGACACGTAGACCCCTTGAATCCATGGAGCAGGGAGTCCATCATTCGTTCAAAGGTGGCGGGGGCATTACATAAGCCGAAAGGCATGACTTTGAATTGGTAGAGGCCATCGGGTGTTAGAAAAGCCGTCTTCTCTCGGTCCCATGGGATCCACGGCAATCTGCCAATAACCAGAACGAAGATCGATGGAAGAAAAGCATACGGCACTACGGAGGCAGTCAAGGGCGTCGTCAATGCAGGGCAGAGGGTATGCATGTTCCTTTGTGATGTTAAGCTGGCGATAGTCCACACAAAATCGCCACGATCCGTCTTTCTTTTTAACTAATACCACTGGGGATGCCCAGGGACTGGAATATGGTTCATAATGTCCTTCGCTAGCATCCTGTTCACCTCTTCTGAATTGTACTCCGCTCAAAAGCAGACACTCTGTAGGGACGGCGGTGAACAGGGTTGGCATCACCTGTGTGTATGCGATGCTGGACAAAGGACGTCTGCCCAAAAGGTCGGTCGCCATAATCGAAAATATCCTTGTAGGCTTCGAGAAGATGTTGTAGGGCTTCAACTTGCGGAGGTGGAAGATCAGTGGCGATCAGGTCTACAATTTGACGGCTGCCCGAATGTTTGCGAGTGATGTGCGCTGCGGTGAAACAAGTGTGTCTAAGGCAAGCACTTCAATTGTGAATCGAGCAACGGACACAGGTGGGCCACAGAATGCCTTGTGGAAGCACATGATTCATGTAGCCAAAATTGACAAGAAGTAGACAAGTTTTGTTATCTGTGATGCTGAGCACCGTATAGCGCACTACAACATTGTGCACAAGGAGTACGTCGGTGAGAGGCGTATCGTAATTGTCACCATCGGGCACAGCTCGTGAGCACAGAAAGTCGACGTACGTCACAGTGTTAGAGGGCAGGCGAACAAAGTCGCTGCATTGTAATCGGCATGTAGGTTGGTACGGAGCGGCACTGATTTGTTGCAGTTCAAGGCGGAGTACACCAGCGGAGCAATCAATCAGAGCAGAATTGGCGGCAAGAAAATCGAGGCCTAGTATGAGGTCGTGGGGACAAGTTGCAAGCACGGTAAAAAGGATGACCACTTGATGACCGGCTACGGTAAGTTGAGCTGTGCACATACCAACGACAGGGACTGTTGCACCATCTGCAACTTGGACGACACTGGTGAAGGCGGCGTGAGGACCTTCTTCATGCGACGACGAAAACGCGAACTCATAATACAGACGTGAGCGCCCGTATCTATCAAAGCTTCAACAGGGGTGCCATCAACACATACTTCTAGGGTGTTCCGGTTCAAACGTAAGGGCAACAGAGGATTTTTGGGTAAGGTCGACAGGGCAGCTTCACCTCCAGAAGCTGCGCAGCCTAGTTTTCCGGGTACGTGCGGCGATTAAACGATGGCGAGGGAGAGCGGCGACGCGTATTGAACGAGAAGGGCGGCTTTGAGGCGGTGGTGACGACGGGACAGGGTGGCCGAAGTCCTCAGGGGCAGTAAATGCTGTAGACCTCAGTGTGGGTCGGATAACGTGGTTTTGGTGGACGGAATGAGTTACTGTAAGCGGGGTACGAGCTAGAAGACATAGATGGCCAATGGCTGCGGCAGTAACGAGCGATGTGTCCTGCGCGAGCACAACGGAAGCAGATTGGCTTATCATCAGCTGTTCGCCATTCAGACGGGTTCTTGGTTCGAATAGAGTACGGACGGTGGACGTCTCATGTCACAGAAGCTATCGAGGGACTAGTATTATTCAGGTTGGGCGCAGTGAACAGGATACCAAGGTTAGCGAATACCTGGCGGAACAGCCTGGATCAAGGCGACAGCTGGCGTTGAGGCGTTAGGCAACGTCGATTTGTTGGCAGCCGGGTAAGCGGCCTCGAGTTCACGTCGGACGTTCCGCGTCACGTCTTCGGTTGTAGACGGATGACAAGAAGTGGCTTCGCAAGACCCCGTTGCCGTGGTGTTGGGTAGGCGCTGAAACTGCTGCAAAATGCGTCGACTCTTCGCCTGCTCGAGACGACGGCACTCTTTGATCACGGCGTCGATGGTCGTTACGTTGGTAAATACAAGCAGGGTGAAGGCATCGTCGGCGATTCCTTTTAAAACGTGCGAAATCTTGTCGGCCTCAGTCATGTTGGGATCGGCCCTTTGACACAACACTAAGACGTCTTGAATATAAGTCAAGTAGGACTCATTGGACGTCTGCGCACGTACAGCCAATGACTTTCGAACACAAAGCTGTTGACCAAAGGGGTTGCCAAAGAGGTCGCGGAGCTATTGTTTAAACATTTCCCAGCTTGTGATTTTGTGCTCGTGGGTCTCAAACCAGATGCGAGGGGTCTTGTCAAGATAGAAAATGACATTCACAAGCATAACGGTTAGGTCCCAGCCATATTGCTTGCTGACTCGCTCGTACATGCTAAGCCACTTGTCCACATTTGCGTTGTCCTCTCCAGTAAAGGTACCGGGATCATGGGGTTGCGTTAGGGTGACGTACCGGGTTGCTGTCGTTGCTGAGGTAGGTGGCAAAGCCGTATTCTCACCCGGAGACATGGTAGCAGACTTAAGGAGGCGTCCACTGCGTAGCTCAGCTTTCAGAAGAGCACCCAGCACTTCCACCAAAATGTTACGTGGAAAATAACAATTGTCAGTCCGCAGCCACAACGCAGCTCACCGACAACCTCCACTTCTTCACTCTCAGTCTGAGGCACCTTTCTTGGGTATGCCTCACTATGCTCTTTTTCAGTCAGACGAACTCACGTAACAATATAAACGATTTAGTCACCAATCGGGAGGTGACAGTTGGTATCTCAAGCGTTATGTGTGAGCCATTCCGAAATCTAAACAAGCGAACGCCTCAAGGAGCCATAATAACTTCTTTGTTGTTAAATATTGCCATGTGTCGACCCGTTTGGTCCCTGGACTGTGTATCAAAGCTGAGTTATACCCTCTACGTGGCCGACATTACTCTGTAGGCCACACGGGGGTCCCAGGCCAGCAAAGAGCAGACTCTGCAACAGACGGCACTAGCTTGGCCAGAACCAGTAGTCAAAGCTTCGCCCCCGAAAAATTGGGGGTGATCTGAATACACAGCAAACGCTTTATAGGTAATGGAAGAATAGGAATCGAAATCGAAAACCAGAAAATAAAGAAGTCACCGTCGCCCGGATCCTGGGTTTCTGGGCTCAAAGCCATGATTGGGAAAATCACACTATCGGTCTTCTTAAATCGACAACTAAACAAGTGACTAAGATGAATCAGGATATCACCTTCCACAAAAACAGCATGAAGGAAAGTGATATTGAACGTTAGTGCAGGCACTCGTAATGACTAAAGTGACATACAGCTTGCCTCTCCACACGCTGAACAAGAGCGAGGAAAAAGCAAGTAGATTCTATCAGAAGGGCTTACAAAGGGGCATTAGGCTTACCGATAAGCACTCCGACACGCAGGCTTCTCGAGATTGGCCTGCGTAACACGTACGCTGAACTGAAAGCAGCAACATTGATCTCTCAGTGCAACCACCTCAGCCAGATGAAGTCGGGAAGATAGATACTGATGAGGGCGGGTATACCACCGCAACCCCAAAACTTGGACGAGGAGCTGGTAGACGTGCTATACCCAGTCCGACGGCCCATTTCGATCGCCCCTATCCCCAGGAACATGACCAAGCAGCGGCATCGCGAAAGGCAAAAGGAGTGCGTAAATGGATTAGAAAAATTGGGCAGAGGAAATGAGAATGTGCTCTACGTTGACGCGTCAAGGTATAACTGGAAGCGCTGCGTCGTCACAATGGTAAGCAGCCACACGAGAAGGTATGGCGTTCAGTGCATCACTGTACACTACATCGACCATGAAGGCCGAGTGTTTTGCCATCGCATTGGCGATCAAATGTCGAGAGTGCTACGACGGTTAGACGTACATCGCCATACCCTCGGATTCGCAAGAAATGTTGCAGCTATTCGCGAAAGGCCGTCTCTCATTAAACATTTGCAAATTTTTGGCGGTGAATCGAGCAACACTTGCAGGTCTGGTGCCCGGGACATGCAGGCCTAGAGGGTAACGGGAGGACAGACGCTCTAACTCGAGCGCTCACGAACCGAGTGGAGCAGCAGCCTTTCTCACTGTTACCACTACCCAGCACTACGTAGGACGGCTTTCATGAGGATGAGAAAAACGACCCGGCTCGAATGGCTACGTGAGAGCTTCTTGCTCACCAGCGATGCTCGCAGCAGAAATATGGCACCCCCTACAAATCTCCTAATGGGGAAGACACCATCGGCCTTCGTAACATTCAAACGGGAGTTTATCCAAATTTATTACGACTGCACAAAATTCCTCAAACTTTTTATGGGCGTGATTGTCTGTGGTGTCGCAACTCGCCACCAACCCTTTACCATATCTCGTGGAGTTGTGCTAAAGTGCCAAATGAACTCGATCGCTTACAACGTATGTACAGAATGGAAAACTCTTTGGAGCAGTGGTAGGCACTCCTCGCTAGCTCGGACCCGGAGGTGCAACTAGCACTTCTGAACCACGTCCGGCAGGCGGCGCAAGCCAGTGGGGCTTTGGACACAGGGCCCCAGCCATCTAGCTTCTAAACGCTTTCTTTTTTCAACCCAATAAAGTTATTTCTCTTTCTCTCTCTTGGTCGGAAAGCCTTTAGTTCTAGGAATAATATGTTCCTTCGTTGCAGTATGCCATATGTCCCTTCCTCGTATTGACAAGGTAGCCCCACGCCTGATGCTGGGTGTATTTTTCATCTCTCCTGATTCAGCCCGCCTGAAACACGTCAATATGACCTCGCCGACTCACAGCAGCTGGAATGTGGGGCAGCAGCGATTCAATTGGTCTTTGAAAGAGACAATTTTGTAACCAAGAGTAGAGTGTGGTCACTCCATAAAGGGTTTCGTTTTCGGTTTCCGTGGCACGTACATCAACTGTGATTTAGATTACATATAAGACAAACAATAACAAAGTAATGACACACTGGTCTAACTCTTCATAGGGCTTGATGAGTGGTATCTTTCTCTCTAAGGTTTGAGCTTGAGGCGCTAAAGCGTTGCAGAAGCTGCTCGCACTGCAGGAAGCCTACTGTGCATGGTTACGAGACCCAAAAAAGCGTTGTGAAAATTGTGTTATGAAATGGCATTATACAAAATTACACCTAAACTGCACTGAATGAAAATTTCGCGTTATAATATTTGTCAGTGGGCATACGACAATGACTACTGCAGAGATAAAGGGGGGCGGGGTGCTCACTCTTCTTACTTTGCTCAAGTGGGAGGACCAGTGTCTTCTTGCACATCTTGAAGATAGGCGACGCCTATGTATGAATGGGCAAGCCGCACAAATCATGCCTTGGCACGCTGATGAATTCATCAACCTTTCTGAGAAACTTTTGCGTTCCTTGACAACATACTTCCTCCTTGCCTGCGCACATACATGCCTGCTGATACTGAAGGCTGCTCAAACTCGAATATGCTCCCGCGCGTTTGTATTCACGCCTAATCACTCTAAATAGGGCTAACTGACGTTCACACTTCTTCCTACTGCGACAGATAAGTACTGCCACGCGTTCATACTCCCGCCTACTAAAGCTCATTAGTGCTGATTCTCGTTCACGTTCACGTCTAATCACGCTAATTGGGGCTAACTCACGTTTTTCTGCTTTCTCACGCTCAGTTTGATCAGCTTGCGTTCGCAATCACACCAACTTACACTCATCGGTAGCCAATCGTGTCATAATTGCGATTACTTCCACGCATAAGTAATCTTGTCTGTTTATACTCGCGCCTACTTGTGCTCCAGAGTAAATTATTTCATACTACATTCTAGAGTGTGCTTGCCCGTGTACGTACTTAGTATGTGGTGCTAAACATTACAATATGCATTTTAAACGAACCTTATTAGTTTGCTTGCCAAGGTTAGTTTCAAGCATTGATTGAAGAAAGAATTTTTCGTAGACAAATATTTATTTTTCTAGAAAGCCAAGCAAGACATGGGGCTGGGTGAAAATGGACGTCATGGTTTCTAGATCCAGTCTCTTTACGCTGTAATCAGCACTGGTATAGCCAAATGCATCTGAAATAAATTTTGCTCCATCTGACATTCCATCCAAAAAGAGCAAAACATTTGTTATAGTAACTTTCGCAACTTTTGTTCATTCGTGTGCACCTTTTCGCGTCTTATAGTAAATATGTTGCAGTATTCCTGCACTATTGTTGATTAAGAGATAATTTGAAGCAAAGTATTGATATGTTGTTTTACTCGTTATTTACTATGCATTTTGTCTTTGAGTAGTGTACTTGTAAATGCAGCATTGATGTCCCTGTCGTCAGCTTATGATAGTTGAGTTTATGCATTCATTGTTTTTTTGAAACATGTTGACGTTCCTTACCAAGTGAAGAGTGCTTTATTTTTCTCTCTATTAAACTGTATGATTTGCTGTAGTAGAATTTGCACCCGTTCAAGCTTGGGCAGCATAGTGTCGACACTATATAAAATTAATAAAGATACAAATATTTGAAACGACCACAGTCCCAGATTATCTTTAACGTGTGTTTATTACAATTGCTTAGACCATTTCACCTTGTTATTTCTCTTTCCAGCAGCCGATGAGCAGACTGAAAGGATTACATGTATTGTGTGCATCGCATTTGCCTAGTTCACAGGTGTAATTTACTCCAACTGAAAGGTGTTTCATAGCACCAATAGCAACATTCTGCAAACAAAATAAACAATATATGAATGAAAGTGAATATGTAGTACACTTCACGGGTAGTTTATTTTCTGAGAGGAGAGTGAAATTATCCAGACCCATTTTGGGCAGGAATGTGTTTATGTAATGTGAGTACACACTTAATAGGTAAAACATAGTAAAACTCCATTGACGTTGATTATGACAGTGGACCAAAGCAAGCTTGACGTAGCGCTGCTTGTAGACCACGCAGCAAAGTAGAGGAGAGTCCATATAAGAAACGAGGAAAGCCGAGTGGACTGACGCACAAGTACGGTAGATGATATGAATGAGAATAAACGCACAGCAGTGGGGCGGAAAAACAAAGTGATGGAAAGGCGAAAGTGGTAGAAATATAAAAGGCAGGAAAAAGAGAACTGCGGTGGGGTAACTTGATCCGGACAGCAAAACATTGTGCACTGTCTGTGTGGCACCGGGATAAGTTCGCCTTTTCGACAGTATGACGTCATAAACGATTTCAATTCTAACGTAGGCGGACGAGAAATGCGCCGCGTAAAGATAGTAGCTGGGCATTGCAAGAATATTCTTAAGGGGCGGCGACGTGCAAAATAAATGCGTGGGATGATGACATGTGGAGTTTAACGTCCCAAAACCACCATATCTTTATGAGAGACGCCGTAGTTGAGGGCTCTGGAAATTTCGGCCACCTGGTGTTCTTTAACGTGCACCCAAATCTGAGCACACGGGCCTACATTTCGGCCTCCATCGGAAATGCAGCTGCAGCAGCCGGGATTTGATCCCGCGACCTGTGGGTCTGCAGCCAAGTACCTTAATTAAATGCATGTCCTTGTAAATATATATATATATATATATATATATATATATATATATATATATATACATATATATATATATATATATATATATTTATTTATTTATTCATGACAGCGATAAGAAATCACAGCGGTTATCGTTTTATGGCCGATAGCAAAACTTGTTCAATGTAAAGCTATCACCATTGTTGCGGCGCTGCCGAGACAGCACAATGAGGCAAATAATGTTAATACGCAGACTGTTAGGGAGCACTAGAATCATTGCGAGTACTGGTGCACAATCGGGTTTGTCACGCATTTTTTTTGTATTTCGCAGGCAGGCGTTTATGAGTAGCAGAAAAACACTAATACTTGACAGATAAAAAGTTCAAAACTGTCTAATCGGACGTTTTGCAAACCAATCTACAATTTCCTCATTGAAGTTTTTTATCTACCTTCATTTCTTAAAAATATAGTTAAGCAAACGCATTTAAATAAACAATAATTCAGAGCTCAAAAAACAGCCTAACTCCAGGCGCCGGGGAGAAAAAAATTATTTGATCGCGTCGTGATAACGTGTTCGGGCACATTTTTTATGCTCTGGCGAAGATTACGTCTGACACCCTGTATATACGATTGGCACTTTTTAATATGTTTGTGTGTTATACGTAATAAATATACGTAATATACGTAATAAGCCTTTCATAAAGCAATAATTACTATCTTCCGCAAAACTAGCATGATAAAAGTGAGTCGTCACAGATATAATTGTTACGCCAAAATTACTTATACTCATGTTTCTCGTGAAACAATGAGCGCATGTAGGCTCACATGAAGATCACTGTGCTTTGGATATCGTGGAGACTGCCGACAAAGTGAGCATATGATTTAATCGCGGTTTTGATACTTTACTTTACAGTTCGCCAGTTACCACTTATGCTGTAGCGAAGCTCAGAGCGCTGCTTGATTGAGAAGGTAGATGGATCTGTGCGAATTCCGATTGTTATTTCTTGCGAGTCGGCAGGCTCTTGAAATAGTGAATGTATCGACACGCAGTTTCAGCATGCTTGCATTTTCACTCATGCACTATGGCGCTTAGCAGCTGTGCGTACCCTGATAAACGCTAAGAAACGCAATAAACGCTCTAAACACATGCAATTACACGCTTTCAAAGACTATACGGCGCGCGCCATCCCTATGCAGACGCTCCCGAGATCTTCAGTACCATGGGACTACAGCGCTGTCACTACTGTCACTCGTTGGAGAATCAGCCGAGATGCGGCGCGGCCACCTCGTTCATAGCACTGCCTCTTCTAGACTCTAGTATATTGTACTCGCGGCTCCAGTCGCGATCACCATTTCGAAGCAGGTCTTTGTCAAATGTCCCAAACTGCCAAGGGGCGGCGCCAGGACGGTACCAGCAGCGATTCGACGACAGCTCCCGAATCGGAAAGCTGATTTCCCCAAGACGTAGCTGTAGTGCTCGACGGCCACCACGATGCTAGTGCTTTATTAGACACCGGGGCTCATTATTTCATCCTGAGCACAAACCTGGCAATGGATCTCAAGAAAGTTAGTACGCCGTGGTACAGAACACAAATTCGTGCAGCCGGTGGGCACGTCGTCACTCCTCTCAGTATGTGCACGACTAGAGTCGACATTCACAGACTCACATTTCTCTGAAGCTGCCTTATACTTCCCAAATGCTTCCGAGAACCTCATCCTTTGCTACGACTTTCTACGTGAATACGGTGCTATAATTGACCTCCAACAGCGCACCGTGATGCTCTCGACAAACAAAGGAGCAGAAAACCTGATGACAGCCATCTTGGCACGTTTCGTGTTTCGGCCGACATGACGTTGTCCCCGCGTCGAAGTGTCCGCATTTTTGTGCGTGACGAGCTACGTGATGGTGAGGCAATTGCCGGGGGCATTTTGACACTTTTGTTCAGAATAGGTGTCTGCGCGTCACGCAGCCTCATTACGCTTCACGACAGACGTCAAAAGCAGCGTGGCACGTCTGTCGTGAAGCACACAATACGGCACACATCCAGCACACAATCGAAAATACGGCACAGAACAGCACTTTTTACAGTAGATCGCGAAGTGACCGTCGGTACCCTTTTGCAAAAAGGTACTAAGGGTCACTCGGCGATCCACTGTAAAGAGTGCGGTTTTGTGCCGTATTCCGATAACGCTTGCATGTTATTCGGGCCAGAGAATTATTAACCCTTTGATTGTAGAAGCAGCGGAAATGACACGTGATGCTTTTGAGTGTGTTAGTGCACCTTCTATCTCGCTCACGCGGAAAGAACTTTGTTTTTTAGGTGGTGTGATTGATAATACCAGATGCGTAATGTATGGCATTGCACGTGTGGTTTTTGTTGTTTCACCTTTCACATTTTTCTTTTTTGCCCCCTTTATAAGCTCTGACGTTTGCAATAAACGTTAAGAGTAAGTTAAGCGCTTGTGTCGTGCGTTCGGTGTATAATTTGCAGCGCTTCTTACCGAGATGACTGCATACCAACTGGCTCGATATAGTTGTTTATTGAGTGACGTCCCTTACTGTCTCTTTTCCGTTAGTATTTCATGGCTTAGTGCCACTCTTTGAATCAGCACGGTGATCTTCATTCCGCTCTATTTTATTTTTATAGAATACTTACAAGACACTGCTTTCCAGTACGTTCCACTTTTACTCCTTTGTGTGGACCCTTGCATTCATCCTCACAGCTTACAATTTTCTAATAAAAGAACAAGACGTGTTTCTCTGTTAGGTATATGTAGTAATCTTAGAAGGTAAGAATGAACATAGCTTAAAGAAGTAAATGATGGAACCCAGTGAGAGCTAGGGTACAATCAACAAAAGAAGCTTTTCTTTAAGTAAGCCCAATTTGAAGTGGTGCTCTTTTCAGTCCTTTTGGTTTATTGACATTTGTTGCTCTTGTACTACTTGTAAATTCAAAGACACTCACTACTGAACTCCAAGTAAGAAAATAAAGGAAATTCTTGTTTTGTATGAATCTAAGTAACGAAATTTAATGAGTGTGTAACGGATTATCTAATTATTCTGCAATGAGCTAGGTTTCAGTACTTGCACAAAAAGAATCCACTATTAAACCTGAAATGCATGAATCTAGAAAACGGATCCTCGGCAACAATACGCCGCGTAAATAAGCTAAATGATCGCTAGTAGCTCCCTCAGGTGGCATGCATGAATGTGCACACAGTTTAAAGCGATTTGATACAAACATGCGGTGTGTGCCGTGCCGTTGAAGTAGGAGTGTACATATGTACACGTAGTGACTGAAATGGGTAGAATAAACTCCATATGTGACAAGAAAAGAGAATCTGCGCGCATTGAGTAGGGCAGAAAAAAATGTTTTGTCTGCAAAACCGACAAACTTGGCCTTAGGATACATGTACATATAGGAAAAACATTTGACGACCACACACTGGGAGAAGCAACAGTGGTAAAATTATGACAGCAACTCGGAAGAAACACTGAGACGAATATGCGAAAAGCATAAAAACGAAGAGGCGAGAATGATAGGCATGTGCCATACGAAGCTCAACAAAAATGCACATGTGCCTGAATATACCATGCAATTGAAGACCGTGCCTGACACTTTCTAATTAGGCTTCTCTAAACACGTCCTGTATTTTGTAATTACGATGAGTAGTGTACACGAATACGTACACATACGAAGCTCAACAAAAATGCACATGTGCCTGAATATACATGCAATTCAAGGACAGTGCCTGACACTTCTAATTAGGCTTCTCTAAACCCGTCCTGTATTTTGTAATTACGATGAGTAGTGTACACGAATTACTACATATTATTCTGGTACACCTAAATAATTTCTCAATCGTATTTCATGGTTCCGCTATCAATAATGAGGATATTAAAACGAGTGAATAAGCACATGCTCTTAAATGAGTAAGTCTCGGTGAGAAGTGACAATGAACCGTGTTCTTTGAAACGAGCATTGACACAGCGCCATATGTCTGCCATGCTTCCGAAGGAGTTGTTAAGGTTACCCGGCGATTGACCTGGTGGCGTGTTCTATGCCGGCCATTGTGGTCGCATTTCAGTAGACGTGGCATTGCAGAGGCCCGTTTACTGCGTGGTGTCGGCGTCATTTGGTCGAAACTGTCGTGGCCCTCCATAACAGCAGCCGTGATA
>WOVY01008454.1:0-20183 GCA_013436015.1 Rhipicephalus annulatus | reverse complement strand
GCTCAGATGCCCCGTCCAACTCAAACGAGAAATAAACTGTAATTCATGCTCAAGCTAACACAACTGTCAGGACGGTGAAACGCAAGTGTTATATAGTTACGAAAAATTGAAGCAGAAGGTAACTACAGTGCTCGTTTTTACTAACGTCAGGCAGGTTTCATTGTGGGTGCGACTTTTAGAGATATACGTATATGGTGAGAGCTATCTTACGGTGAAGTCCTCTCACCCAGACTATGTATTTTAATCACATGGCAGTGCACTTCAATTTGCAACGGAAGCAAGCTTGGTCCCACTTGTGAAGTTCAAAGCGTGCGTGTAGGGTGCTTTATGTGGGACATGAAAGAAACACCCGAACTAAATAAACTGGTCGCGTATCAGCGTACTTTGCTGGCAAATGTCATCAAAAGACAATTTTTTCCCGAGGCCGCACTACATGAGCACTGATGCATGCCTTGTAGAGGAGGTTGTATTTCATCAATTGGACATTATGGTTTGCCCTGTCTCAGATAGTACGTCGTCTATGTTGAATCGACCGCATACAGCTTGCATGGATAAAAGAGAGGTGGCGCTACCTGAGATTAAGACGCCATTAGGCAGTGCTGTCGGCAAACATGAACATGTGTATGAACGGCGTAAACATGCACGGCGTTCACAATGGTTCTGCACTAGGTTCACAAGCTCAGTTCCATTGAGCTTGTGCAGAACGAAGTGCAGCACCATAAGGTTTGCAAAGGGCTTTTTCGGGCCAATCATCGCGTTTTGAGAACAGGCAACAAAAAAGTAGGGGTGGTAAAATTACATATCTATTTATATTCTAGTAAATGAACATGTCACCTAATACTACGTATTCACTTTGCACCTCAGATATGTGTAATATTCGCTTTTTGATCCATATTCTTCACAAGCACGAGCACCGCAACCAGTTCAAGGTGGGTGGGCGTTCCGCAACTGTTCAAACATTTACCGCTTTGCTACAAAATCTTACAGGTAGACACACAGAAAGACAGAGAGTATCGTCTTCAAACGGATAAATATATGCATAGGCGAATATTTACATTTATTTTAATTTGACGATTCCCGTGGAAATAAACAATTCGTTAATAGTATACCGCATTTTTGAGTGGTAGCGAACAATTCCGAGAGTTCGGAATGCGAAAATTTCCAGATCCCACGTACTGGGAAAATCGGTGATATGCGAAGTGCGATTGAGAAATATTTATAGGCCACTTTAAAATGAGAAAACGTTACGAGGTAGAGATAAATGATACTGAACATGACTTCTGTGTCATGATTATCATGTTTGGATGTGTCGTTAGGTTTTGTCATCTTTTAACGTCACTTAATAGCAAATTTAGTATATGTGGAGTGAGCGAAGCGGGCCGCGAGCACGCTATGAGCGTGGTATGTTGTCATGTTTCTACATGAACGCGTGTCAGGATTATCATGTTTGCACCAGTCATATCTTCCTCAGCCATGACGTCCCGTATAACCAAATTGGTATATGTGGAGGTAGGAGCTAGCAAAATGACCGCGAGTGCATCATGAATGGCCCAAAATACTCCAATGTAGCGGTTGACGCGTGCGCATGCTGGGTACAGCGATGCTTGGTTAGCAAAACGCCAGGCACGACCAGCGTCCGTCGGCGGGGCTCGACGAAAAACGGCGCGTTACCCAGACTCGTTACCCAGACAACATGTGATGCGTTACCCAGACGACACTCGCTTAGTTACCCTATTTTCGTGACGGAGGAACACCGTGACGCGCTGAAACGTGCATGCGTCAAAGCAAGGCAGCATGGAACGCGCCTGCGAGTATATGACAGTACCAGCGCCTGGCATGGCAGCGGCGGTGTGACGTGATGACATGAACGCTGGCGTCACGCCGGCGAGCACGTGCACCGCGTCGCGTCGAAATGTATTGGCGTCTTGACTTTGGCATGCAGCGATGTTCTCACCCGACACGCATCTCATGATCTTGTTTGCAACCAGTCACATACGTTTCGTCATCCATTGGCGTCACGTAATACCGAGCTTGGTACACGTGAAGCTAGTGAAACGGCCACGAGAGCATCATGAGCTTAGCAAGTAGTCACGTTGTTACATGACACGCATCTCATGTTTATCATGTTTGCATCAGTATTATATCTTTGTATTCATTCAAGTCCCGTAGTACCATATATGGTATATGTGAAGCTAGTGAAACGGTCACCAGGGCATCATGAGCGTGGCTTGTAGTCATGTACTACATGACACGCATCTCATGATCATTATGTTTGCACCAGTAACATACCTTCGTCATCAATTCACGTACCGTAATACCAAATTTAGTATATGTGACGTGAGCGGAAAGACCCGCCAGCGCATCATGAGCGAGTAACGTAATCATGTTGTTACAAGACACGCATGTCATAATTTTCATGTTGGGGTCCGTCGCTTGTGTTTGCCATGCAATCATGTCATACCGTACCAGTTTTGCAATATGCTATGTGACAGAAACCACCGCACGAGTTGCAAGAGCATGAAATGTAAATCTTGACATTTATGACATGAATATTATGACTTTCATGTTATGAATAGTTAAATATGTTTTTCACACATTCATATAATGCCATATCAAGTTTTGTATTGATACTATTATCGAAACGGCCAGGAGAGCTAAAAGTCGTAAGCGGCTAGATAGATACATAGATAGATAGATAGTTAGATAGATAGATAGATACGCTTGAAGCCACCGAAGTTCGCTAAAAATGCTTTGGATTTGAAAGAAAAATAATATGCACGAGCAAGTCCGGTTTTTGCTGCGTCTATTCGCTGGGCTACGCATTGGAAGACTTGGTTTTGCTAGCGACTACTCGCTAGGGTGTCTTCTGGCGCTACCATCAGATCTCCTAAACTGCATCGCCGGGTGCGTATAGGTCGGTGAGACTTACGCGTGCTGCTTCGACCAGACTTGACAATGATGCCTTCGACGTGAGCCTGGACTTCCTCTCTGCAATGATGGTCTGCTTTCGTGGGCGCATTGATGCACGAAGTCTGCGTTTACAACGGAATCTCCAGAAACGCCTGGTTCTACCGATCTCCTTATGTTTTTTATGTGCAGCTTCTGCTAAACACTTGAGCTTTCTTCCATGAGATTGATGCCTTTGGCAGAGAGTCATACGTGTTGTCTCCGTGCGCCAGTTCTTGCTGCTAGATTGTGAATTTTGGCCAAGCTGTTGATGCAGGCATCAACGTATTTCTTCCTGCTGCTCCAGGCGCAATCACCGTAAGCATGATTTACTGTTGTGTTTTATTCTAGAAATGCCAGGTGTTTCATATCACTGGTTCACTAGTGATGCGGAACTGTGTTAGAAGTGGCGACAAACATTTCTTTAAAAAATCTTGCCACCAAGGACAACTCGGCATAAACTATTGTGTGTAGCAACAGTTCAACGAAAGTGACTTGTTCTCAGATAGCGAATAAAAAGTTTCTTCCAGAATCTATGCCTAGCGTGTTTCAGCAGTATCCGGACACATAGTGCCAGCTGCAAAAATCCCACATAAAGATCTTGCATGTCGTCTCCCCGCCACTTCGAGATATCTTCTAAAGAGGAAAGCAAATCCCTGCTGCCTGGCCATGGAGAGTTTGGTGCGCTGGAGGAGGTAACGGACATACGAAAACATTTTTAATAACCAGCAACAGTAACGACGCTATCTAAGCTAGTCGCTATTTCGTCAAAATCAAAAGGCTTCGGACTCGGGCTCTTTAACAACCGTCAAAATAAGGCGGGTTACTGAGATATATTGCTTCACACGAGGATCAGATGAATGTGTACAACGACCTCAAACACCATGCTGCTGCAAAAAAGATTGTCTCCGACTCACCGGCAGGTGAGAAAAATCCTGCTCTTCTCCTTCACCAGATTGTAACATATGGAAGTAAACGACCATTATAATCTGAAGAACTTGTAAGAGTTATAACCTTGTCAAAAGTGCAAAAGAAAAGTTATGACCACGCCCGAAAATCCTAACTCTTGGTACTGTGATGAAGTGCACGCTTCAGAGGTATATAGCCCTATGCCAAAGTTGTCAGGTAGGACTCATTCAATGAAGCACAGGCTGGTCTTTGAGGTATCGATTCTCCGCATAAAACTGCATGAGATATTACTGAACATGAACTAAGCTGTCATTAAATAAAAATGCGGTAAAAGACAACAAGCCCAACTCCACTTTTAGTGTGAAAGACAAGCCCGACAACCATGCGACTTGCAGCTCTACACACAAGCTTAGAAATAGAGTATTGTGCTTGTTCCTCATATTATGGCGAATTTATACAGATCTTCATGTTCCTACTATTTTACTAGACAGCCAAGTGAAAAAAACCTGTTTGTCTGTACCAAGAAGATTTTTTTGTGCTATAAAGTTGTATGCATTGCCTACAGTCATCAACGTTTATTCGCGAATGTCACAATGTCTAAACATTACATAAACGGATGTTTTCCTGCAGTAGTGCTCCATCTTTATGATTCAGATAGAGTGACTTTCTTCAAGTTTGACCCTTGTCTTATTCTCACAAACATATGGAGCCAGTTGCTAAAACGCGAGCTTACAGACAACGCAGGGTGCATAACTAGAAAGTTTGTTCAGAAACGATATAAATTTCGGAAAAAACATGAAGTTTATGTTTACTACATCAGTAAAATATACAACATCAGTAAATAATGCATGGAACATGTTTAAATGCATTGTTTTGAAAGCAATAGAACCGTTTGTTTCAAAATGCACGAAGAAAGTTAAAAGAAGAAACCCATGGATTACGCGAAAAATATTTCAGAAAAAAAGACTCTTAAAAAGAACGAGGGCTGAAAAAACCATTGTCAACAAAAACAATGTCATTACGTCAGTGTCCTTTCTTAGGAACTCAAAATGGAAATTATTCAAGCGAAACAAAGATACATGAATGAAACTCTTACCAATTTTATTAAAACATCACCGGGAAAATGTTGGAGGTATCTTTAAGGACCAAACTTGGCATCCAATTTTCGAAGAACAATAATGTAACTATCACGGATAATTTTAAGATGGCTTGCCAATTTGTTAAATATTTTGAATCGGTTTTCATTAGGGACGATGGTGCCCCGCCGCGGTGGTCTAGTGGCTAAGGTACTCGGCTCCTGACCCGCAGGGCGCGGGTTCAAATCCCGGCTGCGGCGGCAGCATTTCCGATGGAGGCGAAAATGTTGTAGGCCCGTGTGCGTCAGATTTGGGTGCAAGTTACAGAACCCCAGGTGGTCCAAATTTCCGGAGCCCTCCACTATGGCGTCTCTCATAATTATATAGTGGTTTTGAGACGTTAAACCCCAGATATCAATCAAATTAGGGGACGATGGTTCAACTCCTCAAGTGTGAATTTCTAATAAGCAATGTCTACCTGAGCTAATTATAACACAAGAAGACATTCTGGGTCTCTTACTTAAAGTAGATGTGGAAAAAATGACCAGGACCTGACCAAATTTCCAAAGCCTTCTTAAGGCGTTATGCCGAGTGGTGTTCATTTTATCTGTTGGACATTTTCACAAAATCACTTCAATCCACTGACGTTCCGATAGATTGGAGGTGTGCCAAGGTAATACTGATCCATAAACAGTGTTATAAGTATGACGTCACGAATTTCCGACCAATTTCCTTGACAAGTACTTGTTGTAAAACACTGGAGCACGTTTTCACTACCACACCTAATGAGGATTGTTGAGGAAAAATGGCATTTTAGTTAATAATCAGCACGGGTTGTGCAAAGCGTTTTGCACAATTTCAATTCTTACTGAGGTTACGCATGAAATTGGTCAGTGTTTAGATGGAAAAGGTCAAATAGACATCATATCTATTGATTTCCGAAAGCATGCGATAAAATATCTCACAGAAAGTTGCTTAAAAAGTTGTCTTGTTTGACTGGTGACAGTCAGCTATTAAAATGAATAGAGGCATATTTGTCAAATAGACAACAATTTGTTGAATTAAATAATGTCTCCACCACCCATAAAAACATTTAGATCAGGCGTGCCGCATTAGTGCGTAATAGGCCTTTTACGTTTTCCTATCTATATCAGTGACATGGGTGGCGATTTTTCTCAGCAAATAGATATAAAACATTATGCAGATGACACCATTGTGAATGCGAAGATAAGCTTCACTGACATTCAGCTGAAGCTTGATAACCATTTACAAAAAATTAGTCCTTACTGCGATGAATGGCAAATGGAACTGAATGCACTGAAAACTCTCTTCATGCACATGACTCGTAAAAAAGACCCGTTATCCTTTTTTTACAGCATTAAAGGCACAGTGCTGACTGAAGTAAAGAATGTTAAGTATCTAGGTGTTCATCTTGCACATGCCTTGAACCACTCCATGCATGTTGACAGTGTTTACAATGAAGCCATGCGTAAAAATTTTGGTCGTTACGACGAAAACTTCATGATGCCACCCCAGAAGCTAAACACATGGCGTATAAAATGACTATTCTTCTAGTACTGACCTACGCAAGTCATCTATGGGAACCATACACTAAAACAAATGCACTAAAATGTAAGCGTATACGAAACAATGTCTTATGGTTCATTTTCAATTCCTATTCCAGAACTCAGTCTATTAGTGTGCTTAGAGACAGAGCCGGTTTAATGACGCTTAAACGAAAAATGCATTATAATCGACTGATATACTTTTTTCACATACTCAATAGAGACTACAAGGTTCACCTAAGGGGAACACATCACACTACAGCCATTTACCGCATCCATAACAAAACACTCGAAACATATCACACCACTAAGCTACAGAATAGATTTATTCAAGTATTCGTTTTTGGTTCGGAGCATCGATGACTGGAATCAGTTACCTCAATACATAGTCGAACATTGCGATTTACAAACGTTCGAAAAGGCTTTGTCAGAATATTTGTAACCAAATTGCTTGTTCCTTGTTGGTTGAATATGTTCAATGTACTATATCAATATGCTCAATATGTACTATATCACTTCAAATCTTTTTTTTCTTTTAGGTGACGTGTGCTAGATGTATTCTAACATGTTTCTTTTATCCGTGACCTATGCGGGATGTATTCAGCCATAGTTTTGCGTTTTGTTTTGTTATTTACATATAGTGTGCGTCTTGAGCGTACAGTGTGAAACTCGTTTCCACATATGTTCTTTGTACATACCATATATTTAACCCCAACTACTGTCTTGGCCCTTGGGCTCACAGTACGAATAAATAAAATAAAAAATAAATAAATTCAATGACATACTGCAGTTTGGTGTATGTTGGGGGTACCTGGTGAGAGTCATTAGTGAGTTAGGCTGAGACATATGCTTGAAGATGGTGATGACAACTAACATATAGGACCCTCTGTCCATTTTATGGCAAGGACATGACAAAAGCCAGCTGCAGTACTAAATCGTGCGTTCTTGGCAGTTTTGTCTGATATTGTGGTTTTCTTTGAAACTGCTTTGAAGCATTTAACACATACAAAAGTGCACAAAGTGCCAAATCTTCTTTTTACGCCATACCTAAAAACTCTACCTGCTGAGAGGATGTCTGCAACGGTCATAGATGCTGCGCCACTAGTGTGATTGCTGACAAGCTTCTGAGGCTTCTTCTAGTTAATCACACTAAGATGGTAACATAAAAGACGAAAAACCAGTTGCTTAGGTGCATAAGCCATCGAGAAAGCATTTTAGACCTTACAGTCCATAATCTGAAAGTTGTCGGCATCAAAGTTTGCCACAGTACTTTGTATTTATCAGAAAATACACTTTATTCAGCTACCTCAGTTTTGTTGTGGCCTCACATCTCTCCCACCTCATAACATCACGTGCGCGTGCCTAAATACCCTTATCACTTAAGTATCGACGTAGACTCCATAACTGTGAAATCTGTGAGGATCTTCACATTTTTCGCTGTAAGCGTCATCTGCCACTAGCTTACGTCTTTCAGGATAGCCTATAAGCCAATTCATTCACGTCATATAATATTGCGATGTTGACGGCTGGTGCTGAAGTCGAATATCAAGCATAAAATAACAGATATATGGGGTCCGGTGGTTGAGGTTACGCATATTTTCGTAGCATGCAGCCTGCCAAAGCGCATCTGTCAACATGCTGTGCAGAGGTGCGGAGGCGAAACATGAAGGTGACAGCGCCTCCATAGAGCTGCGGTGGCAGACGGCAACACCCATCATCACGAAGGCTGTAAGGGGAGAGTGGAAGAGGCAGTATAGTCAGGCCGTGGGCAGGGGTGAAGACGAATAGCGGCGCTCACTACTCTGTACAATAAAATGTACCAACTCCAGCCGAAGGAAATGATATATAGATGCGAAGCAGCGGGCGCTAACGCTTACACTGGCAGCAGCGTTCACACTGGCGCTCATCGCGGCGTTGCACAGGAGAATAACCTAGGGAGGCACAAACCACACAGTGATGAACTGGTTGTTTCTGCTTGAACTTGCCAATCGCTGCTGATAGACAATGAGATGTGCACCACTCTTGTTGGACACAGAGTTTAGCAGTGCGCTTTTACTTAACACGCACGCTACGAGTTCCTAATATTGAACAACGACCAGGAGAAATATCCAACCGGCACTACCATGGAGGGCAAGATCCCGTGCCTACATATACGGGGTTGCCACTTTATGGTTGCGCACCGCGAGCAGTCAACTCTCTGCCATACGATGCCTGAGCCAGCGTTCCGAGGCGACAGAAGGGGGAGCACTGGAAAAAAGAGGGAGGGGTTGCGCATAAGGGGCACCACTGCGATTAGGGAAGCCTAGAAAAAAAGAGATTTGAAGGTCTGTAGAAGAAAGAGAGAGAAATGGGACGCGCTTGTGCTGTAAGGTTGGTCCCGCCGCAACACTGGATTGAGCTCGACTATCAGATACTTCGCATCAAATAAAAGGGCTTTTTCCTTTAGGGTGACTCTTCAGAGTGGCGCGCGCTCTACGCGGCAGATGCTCTGGCATAATAAGAGACCCTTAGAGGCGATCCTCTGCTTCCTATAGTGCAAACGCTCAGTCTTCTTTCTCCCTCGGACACACAGCGTCAGAGAAAATCAAGACATGAGCATGAGGTTGGTGGGTGCGAGGACTCGCATTGCTGCTGAACGCGCAACCATGATTGTCTAAAGTGACGAAGAAAGAGCACGTGGTCTCAGAACTGTGTTGACACATGGCTGTTTCGTATACAATTAAGGGTTTTCTTTACGGCAAAACGTGTGCGATGCTTTCTTCCCTTTCTGCTGTTTTCTCAGGGGCCTTGATTTATCCAGCATGAAGTCTAGACTATCTGATGGATGAAATAACGAGTACAGATAGAGAAAAATTGAGACAGCAATAATATGGAGCAAACCTAATATTAAATTTTACAGTAAAAGAACAGGCTGAAAAGAGACAGGTGAGAAGCAAAAAGCCAAGAGCAACCATGATGAGTCTGTTGCCACCAGCTATGCAGTTATCGGTGTTGCGCAATTGAATACAAACTGCAACAGTTCTTTAGTGTATGATTGAAATATTGGCGTGACACACGTCTGCTGTGCAGACATTCCTATATTCTCGTAGCTTTCATGTAGCCACCTTTACTCACTCCCAACCTAACAAAATTTAGTCCTATTCGATCTGGTGATCTGTTGTGTCAAGCACCGTGTGGTGCAGCTACATTTCTGGCCATGCTACTTTTCTACCTTTTATTAACAAACTCCACGCTCTCATAGCCATTCGACATGTAGGTATTAGATATATATGTAAATAAGTGTTGACAGGCCGGAGCGTATGTAGACTACCATTGGCACAGTTATTATTTCCAAAATATTCATTATATAATCGCTGCATAAAGCTTCTTAACCTTAGGAAATAAAGCTATCAGCCAAGCTATTTCACCCACTTCAAATACATTACATTTGGGACTTGTCCGATCAAGAAACAAAAACATGGCGACTTCCATGGCGACACTTTTTCACACCAGGTACCTTTCCGTACGTAGTTACAGTTCTTTCTTCCATTACTTCAAGTCTGTTCAATAAGCGCTATATTAGGTGTATCTGCACTGAAATCTAGCTACGGTATTTCCGAACTACAGTCCACTTCTTTTACTTGTAAGGCACCATTGCATGAATGCTAATCCACGTATGAAACCAACATCTTGAGGTTGTTCAACGAACGTGAGATGTGTCATCGTATATCCGGTGTTGAGTCGTACTTCCAACATGTTGCTTCGCCCTGTGTAAGGGTGCTTTCAAGTGCAACGGCTAGTTTATAACGTTCTCTGTTCTTGAAATCAGGCGGACGCAAACAGGGGGGGGGGGGATAAGTTCTACTGCGCTCAGCATGCAGTACGTGTCACAAATCAAACGAATATGACGTTTCTTCATGACGTGCAACAAAGTACTCCTGGAGATTTGGTCTCCATCTATGCCACAGTCATGTTCGCGACACAGAACCAAGCGTTCCACGTAGTAAAGCTTGAATATATTGCAGCTAAAGATATTTTGCTTCAACATAAGTGTTTCAGCCTAGCTACATGTAGGAGGTAACACTATTTCTTTGGTTTCACATCCTTACGCAAGAAAATATTAGTCCGAATCGAGCAATGTTTGGTGAGGTCAAAAACATATAGAGGAAACACGTGTAACAAGCAGATTCCTGCATTTTTTCATGTATTTGCAAATTGACAGCATATACGTTGCGGAAAGAAACGGCAGAGATAATAGCATGATGTACACGTTATTCAAGTACAGAGTCTAAAAGGCTATTTGCAGATTTGCTTGCCTATGTTGAGCACAGCAATTTTAGCGGCAAAAAATGCCTAGAAAACGGCAGGAAAGATATTTTTATTACAGCCAGAGATGCACACTCGAAAGAATCATCTTAGCCGCAGAATGGCTTCATAGAAGAGAGAGCAATAACGTAAGAACAGAAAACCATAAAAGCACAAAGTCTTTAAATGAGATGGACAGGGGAGCCGCAACCCTTAAACCATGGCAAAGGGGCAAATTACAGATACGATCGAAAAACTTTCAAGGTACCGTCACAGAACGTTAAACATAGCACCCTGACGAAAGCGACAATAAAAATCGGAACTTTTTTATTGCTTAATCTGCAATAAAGCTTTCAAACTTTATCACAGGTACTTTCGTAGACAAAACTTCACAAGCTTTACGACTATGTTTTTGAATGCAGCTTTGGTGTGGCGTACAAAATGACCCCAATTTTTGCAGCTTTTGTTACGTTGAGTTTGTATCTCAATTTCATGAGGGAAAGCCCACGCGCTCCTCGACATGGCCACCCGTCCACCAAATAGGCTTATTTGAGCTTGCTGAAAGCCTCTAATGGTCATAGGCTTAAAGGGTTCTGCGAAGACAAGTTTTTTTTTCTTCAACCGTTTGCCAGAGCTTATCGCACCTTGAAAGTTCACGAGCGGCAAGTGTACGGGTGATTGTAAAGGGCCAACGCTATCTTCTTGATCTGTCGAGGCACAAATGACCCCTCGATTTAGTGTGTAAATAACGAGTGGAGCTATGTTTGTAAACAAAAGAAGCGAGCTTATTGGAGTTTTTTTGTTGAAGTGGGGACATTACAAAACGTTTTGTTTATAAGGTATTTTTTATTCCAGAGGAATTAAACAAAGCTAGTGTGAAAGACCAAAGTAGATCAGCTAAGCTGTTGGTACACCATGCCGACACTTCTAAATTAAAGGAATTTGCGCAAGATATTCTTTCTTTTTCTGCCGTACACTATTGATTATATATATATACACACACATATATATACATATATATATATATATATATATATATATATATATATATATATAATACGAACTTTCTCGGGCATTGGCATCTCGACACATAAATAGTAAACGTCAAGTACGTTAAAAACGCTGCGCAGACGTCGAGAGATGTAGTAAAGAAACTGCATAAAAGTTTCATATTCAATGAAATATTTAGGAAACAGTATGTAAAGGCACCAGTGCTATGGACCATTTACTTTCGCACAGTCCTGCGGCTTTCACAGAATGTGACAGGCGAAGAAACTGCTGAGAAGGAAATAATCTGGTTCACGATTGAAGACTTGCAGACCAGGCAGTGGCTATGCAGAATCGCCCCGATACAGTGGTGCATGGAAGCCGTCCTGCGTCCACCTAGGGGTTGTTCATCAGGACCTGAATAAATGTTCACATAGCGTAACATACTACAATTGTGTGTTTGGTCAGTTCAAACGGCAAAATATTTAGGTACGCCGCACTATGGCTATTGTGTAGTTGTGTAATCTTATGATGATTACAAAGTACATAGTCTCAGAATATTGATCAAAGACTTCTTGTAGAAGCTCCGAAGTGCGTGATTCACTGACAAATCCTTTAGCATTGTTACAGTTCATACTACCGAGTGATAGATAACAACGCGCGTTCAGTAGTTGTAGATAGAAAATCTGCGGTGGTAGATAAGCAGTTCAGGAGTTTCGCCAATAACCTAGAGCATGTTCCGACTACAAGCCACAGTGATCATATTTCATTGTGGCAAACGCACGAAGACACGTATACTGAGATTTAGGTGCATTGTGAAAACCCCGATCGTCAAAAATTTATTTCGAGTTCCCTACTACAGCAGAATAATATGTTTGTGTCGTGACGTGAAATTAGTACCGTTACACAGGTGGTGGTGAGCTTGCCGGCGCGGATGTTACGGCCAGACCAGCCCTCGAGGAGTAGACACGAAACAAGTCACAGGAGAAAACAAGAAGGCATAAACTCGGAGTAGCTGCTGACTAAAAGGTCTTCCGGCTGCATTCCGACCACTCGCAGCCAGTATTGGTTCCGTAAACGGCCGTTCAAAATCACCGATGGCGACCACCACCCCACCTGTGTCATTGGTAATTCAGTACCCCCAACAGCTTCCGCGTTTTTGCGATTTACTTTATGATGATGACCAAGATTGGCTGTTTCGTTGCGAAAGATTTACAGCCCTAAATAACTGGACCGACGAAGGCAAACTTTGGCACGCATTCTCGCTTACAAATATTCCACTAGCACCTGGTACGACCACAAAGAGCGCAACTTAACAAGGTAAGAAGTGTTCAAGAGGCAGGTATCTAAACCTTTCGCAAGAATTCTGCGCAAAGAATGAGCAAAATTCTTGCTCCAAACCCCTCAGCATCAAGCAAGCAAGTTCATGACCATTTTTACGGAAGAAATGCACAAGCTATTTTGCTTGTGCAATCGGAAAAAACCTCAGATCAACGGCCACTTTGTTTCTACGGCGGAGAAGCTAATCATCTCCTGTGAAGCTGCTTGTATTGCCAGGTGGGCCTTCGAAAATGGAACATAGACGCCCCACCACACCTTCCGGACCAGCGGCCTCAAGAAACCGAAGCCTGCCTGCGGGAAACCGATGACGCCATCCCTCGTCTCTTCAGATTTTTGTCGCCCTACACTGGACCTCAATCAAATGTCACGTAGGTGACCGAAAGCTGGCGAGCCCAGAGAAAAACAAAACAGAGATCATGGCGGCACTCAACCTAAATAATTTATTGGTTGAACTTGCGGCCCAATAGTGAAAAAAGAAATTCCTTGACGTTGACAGATGGCCACGTGTCTGAACGGTTGGTGCCGCCTGTGTACGGCACTTATGCGGTAATGCCGTGCGTTGTCCTTACATCATATTAAGTCAAGAGCTTACATATTCAAGTCGAGAATCCGACGTGCGAGTTGCACTTCAAATCGGACGTGCGAGTTGCACTTCGGGCATCAGGCTCGCAAACCCTTGCGCTTGACAACGATCAATGGCGAGCAAGAACGGTGTTGAAGGGATTAATTGATCAGACATTCGAGCCCCGCTTGCTTTATTCAACGGGGCTTTGGGCCCACGCTGCAGAATTATTATTTATGTGCAGTATAAAGAAGAAAAGCATATGCCCCTTTCAATGCACACACGATTTCTCAGCAAACAAGAAAATAGTGTGTCACCGGTCTTTCTTGTATGTTGATACAGTTATAAGGTCGTGACTTTACAAAGCATCAGCTGGCGTGTTCAAGGCCAAACTTTTTAATTGGGCAAACGTGCGCTCGGAAAACAAAGAACTCGAGCAAGCATACGTACTTCACACTCATATCGCCGTATGGTGTATCGATCGTCAGTAACGCTTACGAGTGGTAAAGAACACTGGTTTATATACTTGAGCTGTCGAAGATTTCAACGTTGTCACTGGTCGCCGCGTAATCTATAAACTTGTCGCTTTCTCGGCCCAAGCTTGACGCAATCGTCCTAAAAGATTGCGAAGTTTCTGTAGCATTCGCACGTGGTCTGAAGCAAGCACCGCAAACACTTTCGGCTCCGATCAAATGATGGCGAAGCAGTATACGTGCCAATGTCCGCCTCTGAGAAAAAGCGTCGCCTGGACGCTTCAAAACAAGTGTAGAATTTGGAAGCGTCAGATGTAAAATAACGTTAATAAAGTAAACAAAACTGAAACTCAATTTGTTAAGTGCGCATCGAATGGTTTAGGGCACATGACATCAGCATTTCCAGGTCGGGCACTGCACTGCTAATAGTTCAGCTTGATTTGAGGACGACGCTGCGAGCGATAGAAAGGAGAGTGATCAGTGCATTCCTAAAAGACAAGAGAGCAGAGGGGGTAAGCCAACGAACCAGGGATGAGAATATCATAGTTGAAATCAAGGAGAAGTGGACATGGGCCAGGCACGGTTCACGTAGGAAGTACAAAAGCTGGTCATTAAGGGTAAGTGAATGGATTCCAGAAAAAGGCAAACGCACAAAGCGGAGACAAAATAATTGTTGGCTCGAGGAGATGAAAACGCTGGCAGGTATAACGGGGCAACAGAGAACATTATACCGCAGGTTGATTGGCGGATCGTGGGAGAGTCTTTTTCCCACAGTGAGCATAGTTAGGTAGTTGCTTATGATGGCTTTATTAATCAAATGCATTTGGTGAGAATATAACACAGATGAAGGCAACTTTTTTTAGAATATACAGTGCGAAATTTTAGTAGAACAAACATTCTAACAGCTGCACTTTTGCCGAATGTTCACAGAAAAGTACCCAAGCGCACAGGGCGACAATGACAGAAATCGGTCTGCGACACGTTTCTTTTTTATAACAGTGGAACAATCGCTTTCGGCCGTTCTGTCAACACGCTACACCGAGTTTCCGCAAAATGTCGTGTTGAAATTAGAACTCCTTTATTTGATACGACTACGAGTCTTCGCACCTTCATGGCCAGCCCTCGATTGCCTTGAAGTCAAGCTGGCGAAGGTTGTGCCTGCACGAGCCTCTTCAATTAAAGTGAGCAGTTTTTATTTGCGGGAGAAAGAAGTGAGGGGCAGTTTCTCCAGAAATCAAATACTGCGCGCACCGACCAGACCAAGATTAAAGGCGACTAGTGACTGTATTTGATCAAGGAGACTGGACAGAAGTGATGGGCCTATCTCATTCGCAGCGAATCGGTGGAGCTTCTCAAGACTGGTGTAGAGGCAGCCTGGCTCCCTTAGTGCGCGCAGGCATTTCGCAATCGCAAGCGCTCGCTATCAATTTCAGTGGCTCCAACAAGTGCGTCTTCATTTAGGTAATCTGGTTTGATGAGAAAACAAGCGGGTGCTATTTTAAAGGAAAGAAGTATACTTTCAAAGTAGGAGCTTAACCACGACACAACTGTTGTTTGTGTGCTGTGCAACGACTAGCGCGTGAAAAGTAATTGCATTTCCTTGCTTTTGCATAGTAGTTTGTGTTATCATAATTCATTGTGTGCCGATGCTTTCCTCATTCATCTGTTCACTTGTTATTTACGACGTTGTTCATGACTCAAACTTTAGATGAAATTGCTACCGTTCGGTATTTTACGGATTGCCAAATTAGTGGCCTGATAATATCAACATCCGAAATACGTAAAAAACCTAAGCAGAGCTTAGCTTTCAAAGTTTTCACTGATAGTTTCCACCATCTTCATGAAGCGCTTGCATTGTTCTTGTTCTTTCTGGAAATGATCTTTGTGCTTCTTAGCACATCGGTTCCTCCACTGACGTGAGCGCTATACCTCATTTGCTGTTGCTTTGGCTTTGCTGAGATGCGAAGACCGCAATGATGAGATCACTCTGCCGCTACTCGGCTAGCTTGCTTTCCCTAGCAGTGAACGAATTTCATCCCTCCGTGCGTAGGCTGTCTACATGAGTATAGTTCTAATCTCCCCTAACTTAGCTTCCAACGAGATGCGTATGAAATGAGGTTTCTTGCTTATGTGGCATAAGATTTAAAATTTACCACAGAACTACTAAACCCTCCCTTACAATGATCTGCGTTTCTAGCAAGACATATAAGAAATCTCATAATGCATCAGAAAACTGAGTCCGTGGGCAAGCAGGCAGAGTAGGACTTGTAGCGTTGATACCACAAGTTCTGTGCTGTTGTAACACCTGAATTTTATTTTAGGCATTTGATGATTATTGCACCACTTGTATACTATGCTCGTCATCATGTTGCATTATGGCGCGGCGTTACGTGACGTAAATTCACATGATTCCGTTATTAGAAAACAACATAGTTTGATCAAGGCCAGCCGATCACGGCGGCAGCTCAAGAGATGTTCTGCGCAAAAGGCTTTTGGTACATGGCAGGCACTATGAATAGTGCATAAACTGAGGAAGGAAAAAAATGGAAAGGAAAATGTGGCCTTCGCTTTTGAGTACCTTTAGGTAAATTCACTAGGGACCCTGCGAGTTTCTAAGTTGTATATATATATATATATATATATATATATATATATATATATATATATATATATATATATGTGTGTGTGTGTGTGTGTGTGTGTGTGTGTGTGTGTGCAAGAAAGAGACGACGAAGTTTTCGTAGAAGCGTCTTTACTAAACGTCTTCAGCTGGTGGACCAGCCTTCGTCAGAGTAATGTGACAAGCGTTCATACATGGCTTTAAAAGCTCCTTTCAATAACAGGTCTGCGCCATCTGCTCTGCTTAGCATTACAATACGCATCATAAAATGTCAAATGATTTAGAAAAAAAGAAAAAAGACAAAAAATATGAAAACCCTAAGGGTACATACATACTAAAGACATAGAGATTTTCTTACATGTACTGTGACGTGATACCATGCTTATACGTAGTTAAGGGATGTAGAAGTGCAGTGTGTAATGACATTGCTTGGCAGCATAAGAACAATCTTAGTGTTATGTGAACTTATAATGGAAGCCACTGTCAAATGATTGAAGATAAAAAAATAAAAATTAAAAAGGCAGACATAGAAGACGTGATTTAGGTGGTACAATTTGAAGCCAGTGCATCATCGCTCTTAATCTAGTGAAAGACAAGGTCAGTTTTCCTTCGTTTTCGTTGACCCCAGCTGAAACAGTGTTAAAGTTATGAATGTGATATGATTCGTGCAGTTCACGATCATGGCTGGTGCGGAATCCCGATTCTAGTATCGTGACTTTGAGGTTACTAAATGAGTGGCTGGGCATGTTCACATGCTTTGATAATGGAAGATTTGGTTGGGTTTTAGCATGCGATCTGTGATTGTTGAAACGTATGCTGAATGGGGTTTCAGTGTGGCCTATGTATTGCATATGGCAGGTGCCACACTCAAGCAAATACACTACATTGGATGAATCACAATTAAAGCTTCCCCCAATTGTGAAAATGAATTGGTTAGATGTGCTGGCGGCTGCTAATGACGGTTCTATATGAGGACAAACTTTACAACGGGGTTTGTTGCAGCGGCTACTACCAGTACGCTTAGTGGCAGCAATTTTAGATGACGTCAGGATGTCACCTATCTTTTTTGAGCGCCTATACACTACTTGAGGGGGCTCAGAAAACACCGCTTTTAGTCTGTCGCTTTTGGTGAGGATGTTGTAATGGTTACGCAGTATACCTTGAACTTTGGGGATGGACGCTGAGTGTGTTAGTACTAAATTGGCTGACTGAAGCTCGTTGCTTTTTATGCTAGCTTTTAAACAGTCCATTCGATCGCGTCCTCTGGCTCGGTGTATCACGTCGTCAATAATTTTTTTCCGGATATTTTCGCTTAAGAAGCTTCTTTTTCAGATCACGGCAGCAAGAATTGAAATCTTGACCGTCAGAGCATATGCGCCTAAAGCGCTGTGCCTGGCTATATGGAATTCCAGTCTTCCAATGGCGCACGTGGCTACTTTCAAAATGAAGAAACTGGTGATTATCGGTTGGCTTTTTAAAAAGCTTCGTAATTAGGCCTCCATGGGAAGTGGTAATCCTGACGTCGAGAAAGGCTACACAGAAGGGTGAGTAAGTATGGGAGAATGTTATAGCGGGAAGTACCTGGTTGAATTTCGCTACAAAGTTTAGAAGTTCTGTTACACCATGTGTCCAAATAAAAAATATGTCATTGATGTAGCGTTGAAATGCTCAGGATTTAGTGGCACGCTCTTAAGAAACGAGTCTTCGAGCACTCCCATGAAGATTTATGCGTATGTAGGGCCTATCTTTGTACCCATCGATGTTCCACTGATCTGTACGTAATGAGAGCCATTGAATTCGAAGTTATTCAACTCAAGAATGAGCTTCAGCAGTGTTTCGAGAGTTGACGCGTCAATTAGCTTGTCAGATTTGGAGTGGTCATATGAATCTAAACAGCCTGTATACCGTCCTTGTGGGGTATGTTAGTGTAGAGGGAGGTGACGTCTATCGTCACCAGAAGCGAACCATCAGGCACTGTTAGGTGTGATATTCCATTGAGAAAATCGTTGGTATCCTTAACAAAGGAAGCGAATGTGGGCGGAATAAATTTTATCAAACTCTCAATGTAACGAGATATGCTTTCTGTTACTGTTCGAATGCCCGAAACAATGGGACGGCCTGGATTTCCTGACTTGTGTATCTTTGGGAGCAGGTAAAATCTTCTGGCAACAGGGCTAAGCGGAATGAAGCTGCGTGCTGTCTTATCGTCAACCCTTTTCTTTTTACTAATGCCCAAATGGAGTCTTTTATGATGACAAGATAGTCAGTGGTAGGATCAGCGTGAAGTTGTTTGTAAAAAGCAGTGTCAGATAACTGTCGTACGGCTTCTTTTATGTAACTTTCTTTGCCCATTATCACAATCGAGCCGCCCTTGTCTGCTGGTTTTATGATAATATCATCACGTGCATTTAAACTTTTAGAGCGTCAAATTAAATGGCAGAAAGGTTTTTTTTGGAACGGGCTTCGCGTTTTGTAAGCGTTGAGCACGTCACGCGAGACAGCTTTGATGTAAAGGTCTAGGCATTATCCTTTGCGAGGCGGGCGTCTATTGTGTCGTGGGACGGTACAGCCGGGCGAGCTCTCTTGTTGATAGCATGGTCGTGAAAATACTCTTTTACCCTGAGATTACGAGCGAAGTTATCTATATCCTTCATCAACTGAAATTCATCAAACCCGCCAGAAGTTGGACAGAAATTCAGGCCTTTTGAAAGAACCCTTTCCTCTGCAGGGAGGATTGTAACGTCAGAAAGGTTGACTATATTGGCGTCCTGTTGGCTTATCTCCGGCAATGTTTCAGGTGTTCTGAATAAAGCAATTGGCGAACTCCTGATTTTTTTCATGTAGGGTGCTGCTGGAACAACGTCCCGCAATAGTTTCTGAGCTTTTATTTTGCCTAAGGCGTTTACCTTTCTTTCCTCATGTACACTCCGCAAATGTGCTTCGTGAGGGACGAGCTGCCTAGCTAGGGTAGTTTCTTCTTTCAGAAGCTTACCAATTGGCGTTTAATAGTGATTTATGATAATGCGAATAAGCTCAAGTGAAGCACTGGTCAGCACAACCCGCCACCTAAGCTTATTTGCATATTACAGTTCAGAGGTAGCAGGGCTCACATAAAGCCTAAGACCTTTGGGAATTTTGGAAGCATTTACATATTCTCTGAGGCACGCAACGTGCAGTATATATATATATATATATATATATATATATATATATATATATATATATATATTTCGCTTTCGAATTATACAGACACATACACAGGGTGTCCCACATAACTTGAGCCGAGAATTTGAAAGTGAAAGGCACTTAGAAGGCGGATTGAACCAAACGCATACTACTCGCGCTAGCCTGTAGGTACTCAGGCTATTTTTTATTTCTCCCCATAATAAACATTTATTAATTCTCAATTACTTATTTTTT
>WOVY01008452.1:0-29280 GCA_013436015.1 Rhipicephalus annulatus | reverse complement strand
TCATTTTGCAAAAAGGAATACTTACAAGTATTCTTTATTTCCTAGAAGAATGTAGGAGTGGAACTCCGTGAATGAACCTTCTTAAGATAGCTCATTACCCATGCCTTCTTTTTTGTGCCACCATATTCTTTGTATTCCATCTGTCAGATTCCTACTATCTTTATATTACCGTATTTACAAACTGGTATTATGTTGGATTTCTGGTTTACATATTAGAGCTCTTTGCACGTTATGTTCAAGGTTTTGTATATTGTTTGTCCAACTGTATTGATGTTTTGTATTGGACTTCCTGTTTCGAATTTATAATCAGTACCCTTTCACCAAGGACCAAATCGTGGTCGGCATTAAGTTTTAAATGAATGACTAAATAAAAAAATAAAAAACGAAAAAATAGATTGGGTTCTAGGACTCTAAGAACACTTCGAACACTTCGATACCGATATCCCAAACGACTGAAATTATACACTGTAATGAAAGCGAGAGAGAACAAATGCACAACGCCTGTATGTCCGGCCGGCTGATCTTATTCTGCCTGTGTTTTTTCTTCTCTCGCTTGCAAAGCGCCTGTGTGAGTGGCCAAGCTTCATTGCCCCTCTTCATCATAACAACATATTTTCTTTAACGGTTACGTTTAACACATGTTGACCACATGGGCGAATGTTTGAGGCCACTTGTGCACGTGTATCTTACTAACATAATACATTTTTAAAAGAAATGTTCGGCGAAGAAAGTCATGTGTGTGCCGCGGGTGGCAAGTGCTCGTTCGTCTTTGTCGTCGTTCCTTCCGCGGTTCTCGCAAAGGCACGAGGTTCAGTGAAACACTACCAACATGCACTTGTGTCTCGTATGCCACAAAAATAACCTAGAACTGTGCCTTAATCTGGAGTGCAAGTTTCGTTCTCTCGTGAGAGTGAACCTGAATCGCAATATGTGGCTCCTGTCCCCCCGAACCTTCATAGACATTTAAGCAGCCAGGAGCAGTGGAAGGCTGCTAGGGGCAGCTGCAATCACGAACTTCAGAAAGCTACCCTGATACGGGCTGAGGTAGTAAGTAAAATTCCTCGCCATATCGCAGCCACTTTACGTGTAAATAGAATAAAGATGTTTCTCTCCTTTGCTCTCTGTAATATGAAAGCATCCCTTATCGTATTGTTGAGTGTGAAGCGCGAAGTGACCCCAAATTTCAGTTTAGGCCAGGAGAACCGTTTGGTTTCAAACTTTCCAGGCTCGCTTCGCCGAAAGCGACCGGCGACACTTGCTCGTGGTTACCCCGGGACTTGTGGGTTTGTTGGTGAATGTTTCGTCTCGTGTGGAACCAGTGCTGGTGCCCGCTCTTGCGAAACCAATGCTGCGAGCCATGCTTGCGGACTGGAAATGGGAGAGACTCTCGGAGGCAACACTGATGGCGCGAATTGTGGAGAAACTGTCACGCTGCTTGGTGAATAGGGTCAACGTCAGCCAGCCTCTGAGCGCCGAGGTGGCGGCCGAGGTCGTGATTCTGGAGCCGCTATACAAGCTATACAGGTACAACAAGACCGCTGATCTTGCCATTTTTGTATTCGTAAGGCTACGGCGTAGTAAATAACATCATCGTCGCGAAAACGGCGAAAGCGGGTTTTCAAGCGATAGCATGGTCTTTGTGTGCTTTGCAAAAAGACGAGGCAATTGGCTTGCAAAGATGAACTTCGCTCTATTTAGTTTGGTAGGACTTGTTGCTCGGTGAGTTGGCGTATCTTAACACAAAAGGAATCTTAACGCGAAAGGTATCTTAACACAAATGCAGACACACATGCGCTTCTGTGCGTCTTGTTTTCACGTGTATGAGCCCAGTTTCTCCTTTTGCGACTTGGTTTAGGCCAGCAAAGCGAGAAGTATACAGAATGCGACTGCACTCTGTGACAAGGGACCGAAAGTGTAGCCCCGCAACCCCAATATATGAGGTTTTTTTATTTTTTAAATTTAGTCATACTGTTAATCCTCGCTTGAAGGTCATTTCAGGGAGGGTGAAGGGTATTTCAGCATGAATTATGCACAGCACATAGACGCTGCATGATGTCTTCAATGTTTTAGATGCCAACGGAAAGTGAACACGAATGGATGCATCCTGCGTCCCTGGTGGTAGCGTTTTTACGGGGAGGCCTAGAGCTTGCACCATAGAGCTTGCACCCTTGTCCTCAAATGGAATACGCTTCATCTGTTTGGGACTCTAGTCAGGTAACATTATCACACATGTTGGAATCCGTTCAAAATCGTGCAGCTCGTTTCATTTTGGCTAACTACCATCGTTCAGCTAGTGTCGCCCAAATGAAGGCATCTCTAAACCTCATCCCACTAGTTACCCGCCGAAAGCGCACTCGCATTTGCCTGTTTCATGAAATATTTTATCATTATCCGAAACTCCGTTCCCGTTTAATCCAAGCTGCTCCCTTCATTTCTCTTCGCCGTAATCACCAACAAAAAGTCACAGTCCCCCATTGCAACACAGTAACATATGCCCAATCATATCTCCCAAGAACTTGTAATGAATGGAATTCCCTGTTTGCATCAATAACAAGCATAAATGAATTCATTCAATTTAAGAATGTCCTTAAAACAATGATTACCTAATTACCCCCTGTACGTTGAACAGTTTGTTTGTATTGCTTTGTGCCTTCACCATGTAATAAAAATAAAATTAGTGTTATAATTTGCTTTATTATGATGTGCGTTGTTAGGAGTATTCATCTTTGTACCCCAATTAGTGGCAATATTTTTAAGCCATTTGCTTTGTATTCCTTGTTTTTTCATTGTTGTGCATACCCTTCCCCTCTGAAATGTACTGTGTACCCTGAGGGTAAAATAAATAAATAAGTAAATAAATGAAAGCGACAGGCGCTGCGAATTCAGTTGGGAATCTTCTATTCTCTCGCAGAACGAGACTCGCCGCATCCGTCGGAGACGACACCATGCTGCACGCGAACTATACGAACCAACAGCTTTTCCTTCACCTTTGGGCGCTCGGTCACTGCGGCAGCGCGCAGGGACGTGCACTCGTCAACGTCGTGGCGAGGAAGTCGCCTCTATTCGTCCGAGCGTTTCGATGCCCGGCCTACAAGGCTATGGCGTACGAAGACACGTGTTCTCTGAATAACCTAACGTAATCGAAAGACCCAAACTTTTTTGCTAGGCGTTGTTTGGACCTTGTGGAAGTATGGTGGTGGGCGCAACAAATTGTGCACCGCTGTTGCCATCATTACTAAGCGACGCAACTTCTGGCAGAAAATGAGCACATATTTAGAAGTTAATAAACTGGTCTAGCGTTATCATTAAGTTATCGTACTGGGCTTCTCCTTAAAAGGTTAAGGGATTTTAAAAAGCGTCATGACACTCTGCGATTAGTGGGATTGTATATTGATGTAGCTGAGTTGAAGATAGTTTATTTTCCCCGTAGTTTTGCCCGGGGCTAGGGTGCCACAAATTGGAGGAACAGCTTCCGAGATCCTTGGTGACGGCCCACTTTTGGCCTTCAGGGGCCTCACGAAGGGGATTTCATGACGAATGTATTGTCAGTTATTGTGAAGAAGACGAGAGGTATAGCTGCAGTGAGTATTAACAAGGGTAGAGGGGTAGGCGGATAAAAAAAAGATGTCTTAAATTTTATGGTGCTCAGCCGCAAACGACAGTGGCTCACAAAAATAGGGGCATCAAGTAAAAAAGTACGAAACTAAAACAGACGTACTTTACACTAAATAATAAGCATAGGTATTGAATGAAAATACTAAAGCAAATGATCTGAGAGTTAACACGTGATGGCTCAAGCAGCCCATGCACCAACGATTGACGCACATAAGTTTTCATGACTCGTAAGTGCTGAAGTAGTTTCCAGTCATCATAATCACCATCATCATCATCATCAGGAAGGAAGAGTCGGGAAACTGGTGCACACCCACACTAGGGGATGGGCTAAGAACCGGGTAGTTCTAACGAACTGTTAGTTTCTGAGCTCACATTTTTGAAACTAATTAGAGAGGTCAAGGACAAAAATAAATATGACAAATGGACAACTAGAAATAACAGATATAGAAATTGAAGCAGATAGTTTTAGCGGCAACAATAACAAAGGCCTCTTCCATGCTCCGCCAGTCAACTCGGTCCTGTGCTTGCTGCTGCCCCTTTACACCAGCAAACTTCCTAATCTCAACTGCCCACCTAACTCTCTGTCCTCCCCAAACCCGCTTGCCTTCTGAGCGAATCCATGATGACCAGTGGTTATTCTACCTACGCGCTACATGCCCGGCCCCTGTCCATTTCTTCTTGATTTCAACTACGATATACTTAACCCCGGTTTGTTCCCTGATACACTCTGCTCTCTTCTTGTCTCTTAAGGTTACACCTATCATTTTACTTTCCATCGCTCGCTTCGTCGTCCTCAATTTAAGATGAAAACTTTTTGTAAGCCTCCAGGCTTTTGCTCCATAGGCAAGTACCGGCAAGATGTAGCTGTTATGTACCTTCCTCTTGAGGGATAGAGACAATCTACCTGTCATAATTTGAGAGTGCTTGCCGAATGTGCTCCACCCCATTCTTATTCTTCTAGTCACTTCAATCTTGTGGTTCGGCTCCGCGGTTATTACCTGCCCTAAGTAGACATAGTCTTTTTACAACTTGAAGTGCACTATTACCTATCTCGAAGCGCTGCTCTTTTCTGAGGTTGTTATACATTACTTTCGTTTTCTGCAGAATATTTTAAGACCTACCTTTCTGCTCTCCCCGTCTAACTCAGTAATCATGAGTTTCAATTTGTCCCCTCAGTTACTGTTTTCCTTTCAGTTGGTTGTATTTATCCTTCCGCCCCTGAATGGTTTCTGCAAGTGGCCCGGTTTTCCATTGCCTCCGGGAACGCGCGCACTTTTTACGTCTCGCGCACCTCCTGGTTTGGTCCAGCCATGACTGAGCGACGACGTCATGGGATGACGGTGTGGTGACGTCACAAATTTTTGCAATGTGTTACGTCATGGTAAGCTCATAAGGTGTCGCCCGCACGTTATCACGGTTTATTGCACCACTCCAGTGGACAAAGATGTCAATAGTCACTATTACAGGTTGCCGAGGCATTAACAAACTGGAATTTCACTCTTCAGTTTCTTACTTCGTTGATAACAGGCTACAAGGCTGTCGTTCGCTCCTTCGTCCTTTTATATCTCTTCGTAGGTGGTTATGTTAATGCTTTCACGTCCCTTCTCTTTCTCTCACTCTCAAAAAAAAAAATCAAAAACTGGTGCGAACCCATCAGGGGATACCAGAACGATAAACTGAAGATCCAGAAAACACAAAGCGACCCCTACAACGCGGAAGGGGAAACGCTTACTCAAATTAGAAATGCGCCAGCGTTAGATGGCGCAAGCAACCCACACGATGAGTTCGCTGTAGTGTACAGTACAAGACGCGGAAGGCGCGAGAAAGTCAAAGAGAACGTGTGGTGAAAACTAACGGTGCAGATATCCTCCTTACGTCCACTGTAGTTGATCTTGTTGCTTACTCATCAGGTATGTGCGCAGTATCCAGTAGTTGACAAGGATGCACGGAAAGCTGCTCTGGGCTCTGCGCGGTTTCCAGTAGTTGACAAGGAGGCACTGAAAGATGCTTTGCTCTGGGCTCTGAACGTTGGTTAAGAAAACGGGCGGTGTCAAAAAGCCTGCAATGCAGAATTGCTTCTATAGAAAGCTGGGAAACGTGTAGAATTCATCGAATAGCCCGAAGGCACAAGTGAACGTTGAATAGCAGGAAAAAGGTAACTTTTCTGGAGAGAACTGGTGCAAAAGTCAAACAAAGCTGTTGGCTTAAAAGGCGCGCAAAAATAAATAACTAAACAAATAAAACAAGCAGAGTGAGCCCAGCGTCGGCGATGCTGCTGGATCGAGGTGCATCTTCTTCGCAATGTTTTTATTTTGTCTAAATAACACAACGTATCTTGATAAAACCTTGACAACCTCGAAGGCGGACTTGCAAGTAGACACTCTTCATCTGAGCAACGCACTTGCAGACTGACTTCGGAGGGCTTCTTTGTCGACAGTTTCCTTCTTAACGCCGTGAACATGACTGCCAGCGTGAAGGTTACTGCGCGGAGAATACGGATTTTATTTTGAATATCTGTCTACGTACTTAGTTCCACGGAATCGACACAATATCGCACGGTGCTTGGTTCGCAATATATCACTGCTCTGCGTCACGGAGTGTTCGCAAGATGTCATGACAATGTCCACGACGGAATCCCATGCGCGGTCGCTACTCACAGCGTTGATTGTCCTCGCGCCGCAGCGCCACCACATCAGCTCTCCAGCTCTATATTCAGAATTCCTTGTTTGCTCTGAAAGAATAAAGCGTAACGAATTCAGTTATTGCTCGACGTACATACATACATACATACATACATACATACATACATACATACATACATACATACATACATACATACATACATACATACATACATACATACATACATACATACATACATACATACATACATACATACATACATACATACATACATACATACATACATACATACATACATACATACATACATACATACAGATTGTTTGCATACATGTTGAAGTGCGCATATAAAATATTCTGTGTCTTGTCTTATGTCACCTTTTCCTTTGCACTGTTGTGTGTGCATGGTCACAGGCGGTCGAAATTTGTGGAGGCGTCAGCCTCTCTCATAATTATATCGTACATTTGCGACGTCAATCCCCGAGAGTTATTGATATAGTGTACTATCATTAACCCTATCGGAGACCTTTAATAACTGTGCTACCCATCATAAAAAGACATGCAAATTTGAATTTCTCGTCGTCCCATTGCAATCCGCAGACTGAGTTGTCTGTAAAAGTTGCTTTATATTGCTTTAACGGATCGCGAACAAGCGATTCCGAATTCGGGAGGCAGTTGTGGCTTCCGAAAGAATGGAGACAAACGCGGAAACTTTTATTCTTCGCCCCATCTGTTCTATCTTGGCGCTGCAACAAATCGCGGCGAGCCTTTCTCCTCTGAAACCCGGAAGAGGCAGCCATCCATCGTCATGCTTCCTTTCGCATGGAGCAAGCTCCCACTCGAATTCGTATATTATTGTTGTCTTTGAGCTCACCAGAGCAAGATGAAAGTTCTAAAAAGAAAGTAGTCTTTTTCTTCGCCATTTATTACAGTTTGTTTATTTTTGCCGAGGAACACCGAAGAAAGCTCTCAGCTCATATCGCGTGCCAACAAAAGAAAAAAAAAATATCATTTTGACATCACATGCAAGTTGAACTTTCGCACAAGAATTGTGCGCATACCCTTCGCCGTTTTGATCGGCTTAAAGTTCTTGGAAAATTTCTGTACAATTTGTTTGCATCTCTTTATTCGGCAATGTACCGCCAATTTTGTCGAACGATAGCATTTAGGTAATATTCGTGGAACAAGTATAAACGAATATTGTAGTAACGTTTTGCCAACAGCTTGTACGCAGTGTTATCGGCGACGTAAAAAAATAATGGAAAATGCAGCATACGCTATTCAGTAGGTACATCCTGCATGCGTACCTCAGCTATGTCTTCGTGGAGAGTCGTATCCTGGTATACTGTAAATTTTTGTGCTCTTTATTTGCCATAGTGTTTCTATGAACACTCTATACGGATTCACGCGTAATGGACTTCTTTTTATCACACACACACGTACACGCATATATATATATATATATATATATATATATATATATATATATATATATATATATATATATATATATATATATATATATATATATATATATATATATATATATATATGTTGCTGTATTTCTTCTGTCCCGGCACCCCGCGGCAAAATTTGGCTCTCCTATCGCAATACTGCTGACCCCAACATTGCGAGGTGAATGTAGGCTGTGGTGGGCGCATTTGGTTGAACTCAAACTGATAGGAGTCTGGCGAGCTTAAGTTTAAGTGACCGGTGAAGAACTCGAGATGGTCGGAAGGTTTTGAACTCTCATGTCCAGCAATTCGGGACATATAGTAGTGCGGCAAAGCCGACCCCAATAAAAAGTGCTGGGCAGAACGCTATGGAGAGCGTTCTTCAAAAATTGATTACTAAGTAATGCCTAAATTTTTGCTAATTTCACTTCAGGCACCTATAGCTGACAACGTCCTTATGCGACACAACGCGATTAGTTTTAATTGGCCAGCCGGAATGGTTTGCCGAGACACTTTTGTGTATTCTTTGAAAATGTATGGGGTGAGGTTTGAAAAGATAATTGTAGTGCGACGATAAGTTATTCGCTAAGTGCACTCTAGTGGCATGTACAGCAGGACAACCTGTTTTTGTGTTTGCTATTTCGTGGGATTAGGCTTGGTGTATTTTTTCCTGAAGAGCTTTCCCAAACCGATAGTAAAGAAAAAAGCAATACATGTGTAAAAGAATCACCTGTCTGTAGATCGATGACAAAGTGGACGTTGATCATGGTAAAATCTCAGCAGAAGTATGCAGATGTGATGTACATTATGATATACAGCATGAAGGTCCGTATGCTGCATGGTGTGAAAAACGATGAACTAAAAGCGATGTTCCGAAGCGCTGGGTATGCCCCTATGCATGGCACTACTCTCAATGACATATTGTTTTAGGGACGTAACACCCAAGCAGTTATTTGTTATGTTGTACGACTAAGTGAATACCACACTTCCCCTTATATCTCTATGGTTGTTAGAACAATGGATATTTCGAAAAAAGTTACCAGCAAAATGCAATTTCTTTGCTTGTTAGAGCTATTTCTAAGAATTTATAAAATATTGTTTCGAGAAAAAAAAGGTATCTTGTGCAATTTATTTAAGCAATAGTTTACTTGAATGATGCTTATCGCTTCTTACACGCGTCGTGCTTGATTCGCCTCTCGTGTTACGCTGCATATTGTATGTCACTTGCAATATTTTTCGCACCGCTTTTTCTCCAATGCTGCACGTGAATCGACCTTGTGCTACGTGCATGCCTAGATTCACATCATCATCGCGGAGATGCTTCTGTCTTCGCGATGGTGCTGCATCGTGTGTTCCACCATGGCAGCTTTCCCAATACTTCTTCGGCGTCTCGTAACAGGTGTGCGGATACACTTTGTTCGTTTACGCTAACGTGCTGCAGCCCGTACGGGAAGGTGCCAGGTGTAATTCATGCCATGGGACGAAAAATGCCACGCCTGCGCGGAAGGCGCAGCACAGTCACAGCGAAAGCCAGAATAGCGGCCTTTGAGAGCCTGGTCTAAACACTTATTGGGTAACTGCTTCAAGCACACTTGCTTGATACCCCCTATGGCATTAATAATAATAATAAAAAAGTTGGGTAGTAGGCCAGCGTTCGCTACTCTATTTTTCATCATTCTTCTGAGAAGCGTGGTATCCGCTAAACACTTGCAAGGAGTTTTGTGCCACCTGTTCATGCAGTGGCTGACGATGATGAGGAATTATGCCTCAAGTAGGTATAGGCGCCACTATAAATAGTAGAAAAAAATCAATCTTTTTGTATTGGGCTGGAGCATCGGACATCCCACACGTTACGCTGTTCGCATTGCACGACGACTGGTAGTTCTTTCGCTCTTTTAAAACGCTTTAAAAGTCGCAATTTACAAACCTAATCACTAATAAAATTAAGGCAACATTAGAATTAGGTCAACCAAAGGAACAAGCAGGATTTCGAACAGGCTACTCAACAATCGACCACATTCATACTATCAATCAAATAATAGAGAAATGCTCAGAATATAACCAACCACTATACATAGCCTTCATAGATTACGAGAAGGTGTTTGATTCAGTAGAAATATCAGCCGTCGCCGTCATGCAGACACTGCGGAATCAGGGCGTCGACGAAGCATAAATAAACAACCTGGAAGAAATCTACAGAGGATCAACTGCTACCATAGTGCTTCATAAAGAAAGCAACAGAATACCAATCAAGAAGGGTGTACGGCAGGGGGATACAATCTCCCGAATGCTATTTACCACGTGCTTACAGGAAGATTTCAGAGGCCTAGAATGGGAAAAGTTAGTGATAAGAGTTAATCGAGAGTACTTTAGTAACCTGCGCTTCGCCGGTGACACTGCATTGCTGAGTAACTCAGAGGACGAATTGACACTCGTGATTACGGAGTTAGACAAGGAAAGCAGAATGGTAGGTCTTAAAATTATTCTGCAGAAAACAAAAGTTGTGTACAAGAACCTCAGAAAAGAACAGTGCTTCGAGATAGGTAATAGTGCACAGGAAGTTTTAAAAGACCATGTCTACTTAGGGCAGGTAATAACCGCGGAGCCGAACCACGAGATTCAAATAACTAAATGTGTAAGAATGGGGCGGAGCACATTTGGCAAGCAATCTTTAGCGATGACAGGTAGATTGCCACTATACCTCAAGAAGAAGGTATATAACAGCTGTATCTTGCCGGTACTTAGCTACGGAGCAGAAACCTGGAGACTTACAAAGAGGGTTAAGCCTAAATATAGGACGACGCAGCGAGCAATGGAAATATAAATGGTAGGTGTAACATTCAAAGATAAGAAGAGAGCAAAGTGGATTAGGAACTGGGGGTTAAGGATAATATAGTTGAAATCAAGAAGAGAAAATGGACATGGGCCGCGCATGTAGCGCGTAGACAGGATAACCGCTGGTCATTAAGGGTAACTAACTGGATTCCCAGAGAAGACAAGCGGGTTAGGGGGAGACAAAGTTAGATGGGCAGATGAGATTAAGAAGTTTGTGGGTTTTAAAATGCCAGTAGCAAGCCCGGGACTGAGTTGACTGTTGGAACATGGGAGAGGCCTTTGTCCTGCAGTGGACGTAGTCAGGCTGATGGTGATGATAAGTCGTAATAAATCGATTGCTTTCCCGACATCAAGCCGGCCTAAGGCAAGTTTGCCAACAAGTCCCAAGCACCGGCATGGCTCATTGGTAGAATACTGAGCTGGCACCCAGCGTACCCGGGTTTAAGCCCCACTGTGTCATTAGTACTAGGCTTTTCTTTGTTATTTTGTGTGACAGTGGTTACGGACACTGGCGGTGGCAGCGGAGGTGGATAATTAAGGCGCTGCGCGATACCCGAGCTGTGATCCCAGAACAGATTTCGCTGTAAAACGAGTTAACCAACGCTTATGTGAGCGAGCTGATCCACGCCCGTGGAGTATGACGATGGTAGGCAGCAGCATGTCGTCGAGGAGCTGTTGTGTCTGTTGTGTCCCACCAGGACTCTTCAGAGTGAGTCGATGTTTTCACCAGAACATAGCACACCAGCACACGCAAGTGTGTTCTGGTGCATTCACCAGGTCACACCAGAACACACCAGATGCACTCTGGTGTTTTTTTTTTCACATATCATATCAACATACATATCGCATATCAACCTCACATATCAATCGAATTTAAAGAATTCAAAACAGAAGACAACAGATTGTCACTGGTAGGGGCCGGATCTGTAACTATCGGATAATGTCAGAACAATATAAGTGCGCAAGTTTAGCCGTCGGTTTCTTGTGCTCTACTGCAAGCTGCACAAATGTCTTGAGGGCACTATAAAACAAGAAAAAAAATCGGCAGGTCCCATGTGCATTGACAAACGATGTTATGCGAAGTGTACGGAGGGATGGTGAGGGTGATGTAGTTTTTGCATTGTGGAAACGTTACGAAATGACGCTAAACATAGGTGGAAATGTACGCACAGACATATCTTAAACAGTCAGATGTTTACTGTTGCTGACGATGCCATAAGCAACATAGATATTAGCAACACCAGAAGCGGTAAGCTGATATGTAGTGCTTCTGCCATCGAGGATGGAGGCCCAGGACACTGCTAGATAGATGAGCATGAGTGGACGACACTTCACTACAATTGTCCTTAACTCGACGTGGCAGCTGTATCATAGGAATACGCATGTGCTGTTTATAAGATTGGATAGGCATCAATGCATCGCCGATGGACGCTTCACGAACATTACGGCGTACTTGAAGCGCCGTTTCAAGACCTGGCATGGCTCTGTGGTAGATCACTTGAATGCCACGCAGAATGCTGATGTTCGATTCATGCTGGGACACTGAGATTGTTTCTTCACATTCATCGGGTCAACACCGCCGATATCGAATGTTTCTTAACGCTCATGCGTTGAAGTTACCCATGTCTGTTCTTTCTCTTCCTGGGTAGATATAAAGTGTCAATTACCTTAGGCACATACGCGCGTTCCAGGGGTACATACCCACCCGAGAGTATGTACCACTGTCCGGTGGAAAATGTTTGACGACGTGCGCGACAGGATTGTAAGAAAATTCATGCCGTGACCAGCGAGTCGTATTCGTCAATCTTACCATACTAACTTTAGTTCAACGCAAGTGCGGGTATAAAGAGAGAAGAAAAAAAAAGACAGCAATAAAAAGAAAGAAAAAAAGGCAAGTAGAAATAAATAAAGGAAGTGAAGACATAAACAATAAAAAGGCCAGAAGAACGGGAGAGACAGAGAAAGAGAGAGAAAGCATTTATTGTACAAATGGTTGTGAGTGATGGTAGCATGGTCCATTTTCGCAAGGACCCTCTGGCATGGGCCGCTCACCAGGCTCGAGCGACGAGTGGGTCCTGGCCAACCAGGTCCGGCTGGGAGATCGCAGCCTCTCACACTTCACTGAGCAGGTTTTTCTCGGCATCTAAACCTGCTGCGCGTTGCCTTGGGACGCTTACTTTGCACTGCTGTAGGAGGTGCTCTAAAGTGTCTGCCTGCCCCGCCGCGGCCGTCTAGTCGTTATGGCGCGCGACTGCTAACGCGAAGGTTGCGAGATGGAATCGGGTTTCCGGCAACTGCCTTTTCGATGGAGGTGACAAAGTTGGTGGCCTGTGTATTTGGATTTAGGTTTACGTTGAAGAACTGCAGATGGTTGGAGTTCCCAGAGCCCTTTGCTATGGGGTCTCTCATAATTACATCATGGTTTCAGGATCTTGAATTAAAAAGGTAGTGCCCACCTAAAGTAAATAAAGAAATATAAAAATAAATGCATTAAAGAAGCGACACACCTAGAAAAAACAAAAAGAAACAGGCAAAAACGATAGAAAAAGTGGAGCGCATGACAGAAACAGAAAGAAAACACACAAAAAGAGAGAGAATATAGACAAAAAGGAAAGAAAAAAAGACGGTAAAAAGAAAAAAAAATGTTAGAAACAGCGAGAAACACAAAGACATAGATGATATGAATAAATAGATAGAAATAGCAATTGAAAAGCCGAGAGAAAACAGAGAAGTGAAAAAAAAATAAGATGCAAAAAGTAACGAAAACCGTTTAAGATCGGCTATTATTTCAGGCTTGACACTGCTGATGATGATAATGTTTCTTAAATAATTGGTACCTGCAACTTAGGGGGATCAGCCAAAGCTCGGCCGGATCATGCACTCAATTTTTCAGAAGTGATGTTAAAGATACATTTATAACAAAACATTAAGTTTGAAGAATCACATTTTTAGGTTGCACTGGATTATGTGACCTACCACTGACCAAAAATTTTTCACCTGGACAATTTAATGTAGAAAATGATTACAGGTCTATGCATATAATGCAGCTATTTGATTCTACTCTCAATTATTCCATAGAATTATATTAATTGCTGTCCGAGTGTCCCATCAGAGAGGCGCAACATAACAGCGTGGTCGATGACGTAACAGGCAGACAAAGTTACCGCGATATAATTTCGATGGTTCGTGTTCTTTGTGGGTGTAGCAACAAATCCTATCTGGCTGCCAACACCACTTATCACTTCACGACACAGGTATACGCGCGCGTGAGCACCGAGCAGCAGACATATCCTTCTCTCCCCTCCTGGCACTGTTCTACGATCGATAACCGTTCTTCTGATGCTTGCACTTGACTCGTCTTGTTCGTGAATCGCAGGGCACGCTGGGTGTGACGCAACAATGTAACAGTGGCGACGAAGCCGGAAGAAACCCGTGCAAGCAAGAAAGAACCAGGCAATGGAGGCTGAGCAGCGGCCGCGGAAATAATTGTTCCAGTGGCACAACCATGGCTACCGGATTGGGACAACGAAAGAAACAACTGAAAGGCATACTTCATCAACACAGCGGCTTAGGCAGAAGCAATGGGCATGAACGACGGCAGCAAGAAGAGGATATTAGCATGGCGCTGACACAAGACCCGTTGAAGTACTTTATGGAAGCTTGGAACCACAGCATTTCACTGTGGTCAACTACGACGTTGTGGTCAAAAACCCGGGATGATTACATCGAATCTAAGCGGCACGGAGGTATACGGAAAGCTTTCGGTCTTTCAAGCACTCCCAAAAAGGTGAGCCTGTTCATAAACTCATTCTGGAACTATGGCGTATTGCCGACAACTGCAATTTTGGAACAATTCTGAACCGAATGCTTTCGAGACCGTATTGTACGCGGTGTACCGTCGAGCGCGTTGCAGAATCATTTGCTAGCTAAGGATAATTTAACAATGAAGGAAGCGGGAACTACGGCACTCGTTGCCAACGTTGTAGAAAAAGGGCCAGAGAACATCAAGTTCAGAGCTAACAAAGCTTAAGGTTGATGTGTGACAGAGGACGGCAAACGAGGACTTGCCAGAGTGCAGACGGTGTGGCAGTAGCAAGCATAGCAGCAATGCGCGTGGTTGGTTAAGGGCATATTGATGCTGCGGCAGTGAGCTAGGACATATTGCTATAAAGTGCTTGAGCGACGTCCACGGCCTATAGGACAAGCAGGCGGTGCCACAGGGAGTACGCGTGGAATCAAGCTCTTGCAGTAAATGTCTACGACTACTTCGATGATGCTACGTATGTTATGATGCTAATCTTGGCACGTATTACTCATTTGTAACCACATATCACGCGCACTTGGGTGGTGTGTACGTGCCATACATTTAGATACTGGCTCTCTAATGTGTGTCATACCTAGACACGCCATGCCTCTTCCTGAGCCTACAAAAATGAAGTTATTTTGCATTCAGAAAAATTCCAGTGATTGAGGGGGGGGGAATTGCCTGTGCCAGTGTCGTATAATGGTTTGGCCATTGTCTTTTGGTCGCACAGATTTCAGTCTGGAATGCCAATCTTCAACCACGTGGCCGAGCGGGACGCCCGTTTGGGACGACTACGTCGGCTGTAGAAAGCTTGCCTACTGCTGACGAAAAGAGCCACACCAAAATTTTGTAAGTCACGTTCTCTTCTTTTCGCATTACGCGATAAGGTAACGCAACTAAGCAGGCCTGTATCTCCGACAGTTCTCTCGTGACAAGCTTGTTTCTCGGAGAGTGCTGTCATCCGTCGCGCACTCATCTGAGTGCGCTACGCCCACTGCGCCTGTTAAAAACAAAAACAGAGACTTGGCACTGTGAGAATTCATGGTGATATTAAAGTCGCTCGAAATCATTGTATTGGAACAATATTAATTGCCTCTCGTCGATGGTATTCTCGAGTGCTTAAACGGAGACAAGTACTTCCGCACCCTCGACTTACGCGGTGCATATTATTGAACTTTCTTGGACAAAAAGTCACAAGAGTTTTGCGTTATGAACACGCATCGCTGGCTATTTGCGTATAACAGGTTGCCGTTTGGTACTGATTTGGCACCAGCGGTCTTGCAGAGGAAAATTGAGGCTGTTTTGCAGGGTCTATCAGGTGTGCAAACTTATCTGACTTGTATGTTCGTATCAAAAAAAAAAAGGGACGGCGGCAAGCTTTAACTTCTGCGTATCGGGAAAAACGTAATGGTGGCAAGCTTTAACTTCTTCTGTTGCAACGATCTTATCGGCTTCAGAACTGCAAGCTTCGTGAAAGAATGGTCACGTATCTACGCCTTGGAATCAATCTTAAGGGCGGAAAAACCACGAAATGTCGGCAAATTGCGCTCGTTATGGAGCGTGCTGACTTATCATTGCAAGCTTATGCCTTATATATTGTCTGTGCGCACATAACTGTACCAGTTGTTAGACAAACAGTCACGCGAAACAGTCCTGGTTTCCCGCGTTCATGCAATACTCGCGGAAACGGACAAGTTGACGCTGCCATCGGACGTTGCCGTTCGTAGCCGTAATTACGGGCAGCTGAATAAGTGGGCCAAAATGCAGAAGCAGTGTTTTTAAGACAAAGCGTAGTTTGTGGAAGACCAGAAAGCTTACACTTTGACTCTGAAAACTCTTTGAAACTAGAATGTGATGCGTCACCACATGCCATTGGGGCAGGCCCACCGGGCATCGCTACCAAATGCTGATAAGAGCCGAGCTAAATTACTCGCATCGGGAGAAAGAGGCCCTTGCTCTCGTGTTTGGTGTATCTAAATTTTGGGAATGTTGGTAGGTCATGAGTTTACTTTCTTCACAGACCACCAGTCGCTCCTGGGCCCCCTGAAGTTGGACCGGCCTACAACAGCAGTGGCTGTGGCTCATATCCGGTGGCAGGGTGGATACGAGCCGCATTTTGGAGGCATATTTTGGTGGCGAATCCCGGAGGCGTATATTGGGGGATTCCGCTACGGGTTACAATACTTGCCCGATAAGCTGCTAATGAATTTTGACGCTTCCAGCCACATACAAGAGACGACAGAGTAGGCGACTGAAGATGAGCCCGCTGATTATCCCTTAGCGTTGGAAACCTCCTCAAGCGGCACTGTTTTGATGACAGATTAAAAGCGACAAATGGCAATCTACGGCGTTTCATAGAAAGTCGCTAAACATGTGTTGCACGGCTGACCAGCAAGTAAGGAGTAGAAAATGGACAAGAAAACACTTTTTGACCGGAGAATGTAGTTATCCATGAGACACGATCTATTGTATCGTACTGTATTGATTCCAGGAAAACTGTAAGCCGAGTGTTGGGACACTTGCACGAAACACACCAGGGCTCCTTGGCCATGAAGGCAGTCATCAGTTCTTCTTTGCGGTGGCCGCGTGTTGACAGCGACATCGAACGGCTATTCTGTGAAATATGCATTGAAAACCTGTCGATGTCGGCAGCCTAATCTGCAAAGAACTGACCTCAGACAGAGCAGAGCTGCAAAAAGACTGCCCGTTGACTTTGCTAGGCTTGTCGCTGGTACATTGACCCTCACGCCTGAAGGCGTTTACAGTAGGTCGATAGAGGCTGTTGCCATGAAGAGCTATATAGTACATGCGCTACTGTAAGTTGCTTGATGAATATATTCTGCTGATTTGGTATCCCCCGCATAATAGTAACCGATAGTGGCTCACCGTTCTCCAGTGATGATTTTGCGACATTTGTGAAGCAGAATAACATAGTCCACGTGCGCACGGCTGTGTATACCAACGGCAATCAAACGGTGGTAACGGAAAAGACAGTCCACAACATTAGAACAGCGTCGAAACGATTTACAACTGTCGGATAGAAGATAACCTGGGTCGCCTTCTTTTTAATCATACAGACGGACTCCCCCAAGCTCCGGAAAATTACCTTCTGAACTTATTTTAGGCTACCGCATCTGATCCCATTTTGATGCAATATTTTCTCGCATTCATGCGATAACTGCGACAACGGACGAGTGAACGCTGCTGGCGGACCTTGCCATTCATGGTCGTAATTACGGGCAGGTGAATAAGTGGACGCCAGGAAGAATCGCATCCGTATCCAGTATACCCGAACGGTCACCGTCGATACGCCTGATGGACCCGTACTATATGGCGTGTTGATCAGGTTTGCTTGACCCGGTCAAGCCCGGGTGAACAGGGTTAATCTGTTCCCAAACAGAATCTTCCACGCAGCAAGTTGTGTCATCAGTCAGACCGAGGTGAAAAATTACATGGGCCACGAAACTTAGAACGAAAATATTCTGAAACCTATTCCCACAGACACCAACGCCCACTGACGATTGAAGCGTGACTAGGTCAGGAGGGGACTAACCAAAGTCAAAGTTAACTCTAAACTTATTTCACGGTGTATCTCGCACCTGGCTAAATGGTCGATTGCTTCAACGTTTCGTCGAGTGCCATAAATGGGGAAAGGGGAGGGCTAATCCAGGCACTTTGCTATCAGAGCTTGTGTTTAGTTCGGCGCGTTCTTTCGTTCGGCGCATTACCAGGTCAATGAGGCATCGCTCACTATTCCGTGGTTGTTTCGTGCTTACCTTCCATAGTTTACTTATTTTTTGCGCGCTGTTTACTGGTGTGATATTTCAAAGTTGAACTAACTCACAATATGTGTAGATTGCCGCTCCTCCGACTGCCGACTGCTTTCGCTAGCGCACGGCGGGCGTGCCGTCGCCTCTGGTGACGGTGAACGCGACAGGCTAAGCGCAGAGACGCTGTACTCTGTGGTTGCCAAAGCTATGTTTTCAAAGCTGCTGTGTTGATGCAGTGGTTTTCTCCGACTGGCAACTTGAGTTTTCGAACTATTAGGCTATTGTTCTCCTGAACAGTTGTCTCCCAATTGCATCTGCGAAGTTTTTGTGCGTGCTGTAAGTACGTCATTAGTCTAATAGAACAACTTTGCTTCTTCAATATTTGTTTTTTTTTCTTCTTCTCTCCTGGATGATCTGCAGCCCCGCCGTGGTGGTCTAGTGGCTAAGGTACTCGGCTGCTGACTCGCAGGGCGCGGGTTCGAATCCCGGCTGCGGCGGCTGCATTTCCGATGGAGGCGGAAATGTTGTAGGCCCGTGTGCTCAGATTTGGGTGCAGGTTAAAGAACCCCAGGTGGTCTAAATTTCCGGAGCCCTCCACTACGGCGTCTCTCATATTCATATAGTGGTTTTGGGACGTTAAACACCACATATCAATCAATCAAATCAATCCTGGATGCTCTGCAATTAGCAAGCTACAAGGATCAATCATACCGAAAATTAATAACGGCACGAGAAAGGTCAGCAGATAAGAAAAAAAAAATCCATTTCACGCCATATAGGACAAATGCACGACGTCGCTACCACTTCCGGCTGTGACGTCAAATTTTATTAATTTTTTCTTGCTGTCAGTTGTCCCCTCCACACGTAGATGGTGACAGCGGCAACGAGCCGCCGACTACTGGATCCATGAGCTTCAATGAAAGTTAAACTACCAGTTTACCTATACCTTGGTCGGACCACCATTGTAGCGCCTTCAGATGCTGGCGCATTCCCACTACGTCCTTCGAAGTATCAGACCAACCCCCCCCCCCCTCACTCTCGCTACGTCTTTCGAAGCTTCAGATCAACCCCCCCCCCCCCCCCTTCAGCGTCTGTAATCTTAAGTGAAGGAAAATGTGGCGACAATACCTATCTGGTCGACAACGCTCGCTATCACATCTCGACCCAGCTGGTCGCACAATGATGCGAAGCAGTGCGCACATCTTCCTCCTCTCTCATGGCTATGAAAACCCATTCTGCGATGAATAAACGTTCTTCTGGGGCTTGCAGTTGCTTCTTTTTTTTTGGGGGGGGGGGATGGGAGCACACACAAGCCTTAACGCTAGGATGTAAGAGTGAGAAAAAACGTCGGCACTTCAGCAAGAAGTGTTCAATTGTTTCGGCCTCGTTGCTAACAGAACATAAAACAGGGAGTGCCAAGCGAGCTTTGTGCATGTATAATTTAAGATTTTGGATTCGAGATCAGTATCACTGTCATTAACACTATCAGTCTTTTTTTACGCCATTTCCTTTCAAGGAAAGTGAAGACGCTGAAAGCATGGTGATGAACCGAGGCTAAGAGTAAGCACTGACAAAGCATACCTTCTAAATCTGGCCGTAGCAAAGAACGCCGAAATTGGAAGTAGAGGAACTTGAACTTTAGGAAAGCCTTCGCCAGTGTCCACAAGTTTATACAATACTACGCGTTCATGTCCCGCTACTTAAAATAATCGAAGGTTTTGAAAACGTTGTTGAACAAGCAAGCACAATGATCTCATGATATGCATTGAATCTGACTTGTTACAACACACCAGAATGGTAATGATCAGTAACTATCGCCACTGATGCTCTGTCAAGAAAACTTGCGTAAACTAAATGCTAAGTATTTTTAAAGATAATACACTTCCAATCAGGAAGTCGCACAAAAGACGACCAGCTAAGCTGCAAGAAAAAAAAAGAGCACCAGGCCGACGCAGCACGCGCCGCACTGTCACATCGAAGGTTAGAAGAGTGGCATTTCATAGCCTACAAGCACTCCTTGGGTCGCTGCTACAAGCGCACATGCAGGTTACCCCGCTGTCATAACCCTTATGTAGTAGACAGGCATTGCCCCGCCGCGGTGGTCTAGTGGCTAAGGTACTAAGCTGCTGACCCGCAGGGCGCGGGTTCGAATCCCAGCTGCGGCGGCTGCATTTCCGATGGAGGCGGAAATGCTGTAGGCCCGTGTGCTCAGATTTAGGTGCACGTTAGGTACAATGCAGTGACCATAAAATGGTACGGTCTCGAATTCGCCTAGACTTGAAGAAGGAACGACAGAAACTGATACGCAAGAAGCCAATCAATGAGCTATCACTGAGAGGGAAAGTACAGAAATTCAGAATGTCGTTGCAGAACAGGTACTCGGCTCTTAGTGAGGAAACCAACCTTAGTGTAGATACAATGAATGATAATCTAACGAGTACCATTACGGAGTGTGCAGTGGAAGTTGGAGGCAGGGTAGTTAAACAGGACACTGGCAAGCTTTCCCAGGAAACGAAGAACCTAATTAAGAAGCGTCAAAGCATGAAAGTGTCAAGTACAACAGACAAAATAGAACTGGCAGAGCTTTCGAAGTTGATTAATAGGCGTAAAGTATGCGATGTAAGAAGGTATAACATGGAGAGAATTGAACACGCTCTGAAAAACGGAGGAAGCGTCAAAGCAGTGAAGAGGAAAATTGGGATAGGCAAAAGTCGGATGTATGCACTAAGGGACAAAGAAGGCAAAATAACTACCAATATGGATAGGATAGTTAAAATAGCGGAGGAGTTTTACAGAGATCTGTACAAAGGCCGAGACAACCACGACCTTAATACTATAAGAACTAGCAGTAACCCAGATGACACGCCACCAGTAATGATAGAAGTCAGAAAAGCTTCGGAGAGCATGCAAAGAGGCAAAGCTACTGGTGAGGATCAGTTAACATAAGATCTGCTGAAAGATGGAGGACAGAGTGTGTTAGAAAAACTAGCCACCCTGTTTACGAGGTGTCTCCTGACGGGAAGGGTACCAGAGTCTTGGAAGAACGCTAACATCATCTTAATACATAAGAAAGGAGATGACAAGGACTTGAAGAATTACAGGCCGACCAGCTTGCTCTCTGTAGTATACAAGCTTTTTACAAAGGTAATTGCTAAGAGAGTAAAGAAAACATTAGAATTCAATCAACCAAAGGAACAAGCAGGATTTTGAACAGGCTACTCAACAATTGACCACATTCATACTATCAATCAGGTAATAGAGAAATGCTCAGAGTATAACCAACCACTATACATAGCCTTCATAGATTAAGAGAAGGCGTTTGATTCAGTAGAAATATCAGCCGTCATGCAGACACTGCGGAATCAGGGCGTAGATGAAGTATATATAAACATTCTGGAAGAAATCTACAGGGGATCAACTGCTACCATAGTGCTTCATAAAGAAAGCAACAGAATACCAATCAAGAAGGGTGTAAGGCAGGGGGGCACAATCTCCCCAATGCTATTTGCCGCGTGCTTACAGGAGGTTTTCAGAAGCCTAGAATGGGAATAGTTAGGGATAAGAGTTAATGGAGAATACCTTAGTAACCTGCGCTTCGCCGATGACATTGCATTGCTGAGTAACTCGGGGGACGAATTGCAACTCATGATTACGGAGTTAGACAAGGAGAGCATAAAGGTGGGTCTTAAGGCCAAACTCCATAAGCGCGAAAATGCACGCGACAGCGACGAGCGACGCTATGAGCGACGAAACAGGGCGGTCGCGCGACGTGTCGCGTACTCATTTTCGCGCGATCGCTCGGTTCTGCAGATTTGGAAACCGTCGCTCATCGCCCGGAAGTGCTGGGCTCAAGCAGCCAATAGAAAAAAACCGGAAAAGGATATACATCAGTGACGTACTGCCGGTTGTTTTCACGGCCAACGGCGATGAGCGCAACGCGTACAATGAGCGCCTCATTGACCTAATCGAACGTGGGCGCAACAAAAAATAACGTAATGTTTATTACGCATGTGCATATAAAAAAGTGCTGCAAGGCAATAATACACTTTCCGTTCCATTACACAACAATATATCTTATTTTTAAATTGGAAACCGCTCGCTACGCGGTTTTCTTGGTGCGAGTAGACGGCCTCATGCCAGCAACAGCGGAATTCGCTCGCCGAAGCCGTCGCGTGAATGAGGTTTGCCTGCGCTAGCGACTGATCGCGCGAAGACGATCTACGTCGCGTCGCTCGTCGCGGTCGCGTGCATTTTCGCGCTTATGGAGTTTGGGCCTTAAAGTTAATCTGCCAAAACGAAAGTAATGTACAACAACCTTGGAAGAGGGCAGCGCTCCGAGATAGGTAATAGTTCAACTTCAAGTTCTAAAAGACTATGTATACTTAGGGCATGTAATAACCACGGAGGCGAACCACGAGATTGAAGTTACTAGAAGAATAAAATGTGGTTGAGCACATTTGGCAAGCACTCTCAAATTATGACAGGTATGTTGCGTCTATCCTTCACGAAGAAGGTGTATAACAGCTGTATCTTGCCGGTACTTAGCTACGGAGCAGAAACCTGGAGACTTGCAAAGAGGGTTCAGCCTAAATTCAGGACGACGCAGTGAGCAATGGAAAGAAAAATGGTAGGTGTAACCTTAAGGGACAGGAAAAGAGCAGAGTGGATTATGGAACAAACGGAGTTGATGATATCATAGTTGAAATAAAGAAGTGGAAATGGACATGGGTCGGGCATGCAGCGCGTAGACAGGATAACCGCTGGGCATTAAGGGTAACTAACTGGATTCCCAGAGAAGGGAAGCAGGTTAGGGGAAGACAGAAGGTTAGGTGGGCAGACGAGATTAAGAAGTTTGCGGGTATAAATTGGCAGCAGCAAGCACAGGACCGGGTTAACTGGCGGAACATGGGAGAGGCCTTTGTCCTGCAGTGGACGTAGTCAGGCTGATGATGATGATGATGATGATGATGATGATGATGTTGATGAAAGAGCCCCAGGTGGTCGAAATTTCCGGAGCCCTCCACTATGGCGTCTTTCATAATCATATAGTGGTTTTGGGACGTTAAACCCCACATATAAATCAATTAGTTGACAGGCATTCACTATGTCACCCTTTGTCATTCTTTGGAGAAGCGTGGTACCCGCTGCACACTTGCGAGGAACCTCGGGCAATTTTTTATATGCGAAGCATTTCTTAGCGAAGTTTGAGACTTTGAGCGTATCTATCTATCTATCTATCTATTATCTATCTATCTATCTATCTATCTATCGATCTATCTATCTATCTCTCTATCTATCAGCTATCGATCTAGCTATCTATCTAATCTACTATCTACTATCTATCTATCTATCTATCTATCTATCTATCTTCTATCTATCTATCTATCTATCTATCTATCTATCTATCTATCTATCTATCTATCTATCTATCTATCTATCTATCTATCTATCTATTATCTATCTATCTATCTATCTATCTATCTATCTATCTATCTATCTATCTGTCTGTCTGTTCTGTCTGTCCTGTCTGTCTGTCTGTCTGTCTGTCTGTCTGTCTGTCTGTCGTCTGTCTGTCTGTCTGTCTGTCTGTCTTGTCTGTATTATGTATTATGTATGTTGTCGTCTGTCTGTCTGTCTGTCTGTCTGTCTGTCTGTCTGTCTGTCTGTCTGGTCTGTCTGTCTGTCTGTCTGTCTGTCTGTCTGTCTGTCTGTCTGTCTGTCTGTCTGTCTGTCTGTCTGTCTGTCTGTCTGTCTGTCTGTCTGTCTGTCTGTCTGTTCTGTCTGGTCGCCTACGACGTTTAGCTCTCCTGGACGTTTCGATAATAGTATCGATACCAAACTTGGTTTGGCATAACATGACTGTATGAAGAACATACTTGACTAGTCATAACATGAAAATCATGACATGTATGTCATGAATGTCACGATTTGCATTTCATGGCCCTGCTGCTCTTGCGGTGGTTTCGTTCACATGGCATGTTGCTAAACAAGTATGGTATGGCATGAAACTAGTATGATATGACATGCCACGCTCATGATGCGCTCGCGGCCGTTTCGCTAGAGCCGTATTTACTAAATTTGGTATTACGGGTCGTGAATGGCTGACGAAGGTATGATACTGGTGCAAACATGATAAACATGAGATGCGTGTCATGTAACAACATGACTACATGCTACGCTCATGTTGCACTCGTGGCCGTTTCGCTAGCTTCACATGTACCAAATCAACACATCCTAATAAAGTTATGCCTGGAACGTGAGCCTTGAAGGCGCTGCCCAACCCTCTGATTTCACCCTCCACCTTCGGTGAAGGCGAGCATCTGACACAGCAATGCTCTCACAGTTGCCTCCGAGCAGCTGTCATGTCACGTGATAGAGCGGTGCGGTAATGTCACGTGACGGATCGGTATGGAGGCGAGTGGTCTCACGCGGCGGCTGGACGCAACACAAGGCAGGAGGCATGCCCTCCGAGATTCCGTGCTGGAGGAGACTCCCAATTGAAAAGAGAGCGACGTTCCAGGCATAGTTTTTCTAGGAGGCGTTGACCAAACTCGGTATTACGCGACACGAACGGACGACATACGTAAATGACATATCCAAACATGATAATATAATGATGATATATAATCACGACATGCGTGTCATATAACAACATGACTACATGCGCCACTGAGATGCGCTCGCGGTCGTTTCACTAGCTTCACATATGCCAAATTTGGTAGTACGTGACGTCAATGGATGACGAAGGTATGAGACTGGTGCAAACATGATGATCATGAGAGGCGTATCATGTCAGAACATGACTAGATGCCACAGTCAAGGCGCCAATATATTTCGACGTGACGCGGTGCACATGCTCGCCGGCGTTCGTTTTGTCGCGTCACGCCGGCGTTGCCACACAGGCGCCGGTTCTGCCATATACTTGCAGGCGCGTGCCGCGCTGCGTTGCTCTGACGCATGCGCGTTTCAGCGCGTCCGGCGTCCCTCCGTCACGAAAAGAGGCAGACACAGTGCTGCCTGGGTAACGTAGTAGGTGTGAAGCGCAGCATGTGGCATTTCGCGCCTTTTGGCATCGGGTCGCGCCGACGGACGCTCATTGCACCGGTCACGCCTGGCGTCAGACTATAGAGTTCTCACGTTTTGCAAACGTATAGCGTCGCTGTGCCCAGCGTGCGTGCGCGTCAACGTTACGTTGGAGTATATTGCGCCTTTCATGATGTGCTCGCGGCCGTTTTGCTAGCTCTACATATACCAAATTTGGTGTTACGTGACGTCAATGGATGATGAAATATATGACTGGTGCAAACATGATAATCCTGACATGCGTGTCATGCTAGTAAATGACAACAAACCACGCTCATAGCGTGCTCGCTGTCGTTTCACTGGCTCCACTTATACTAAATTTGGTGTCACGTGACGTGAATAGGTGACGAATGTCAACGACACATCCAAACATAATAATCATGACACAGAAATCATGTACGGCATCATTTACCTCCACCTGGTAACATTGTGCTGATTTTAAAGTGACATATCAACACTTCTAATTCGTGCGTCGCATATCATCAATTCCCACTGTACGTGGGATATGCCATGGTTGGATGGCAAAACTTTATTTCGTCAGAAAGCAACTGCGGATGATTCCGTGTTAGATGGCCATCATCCAAGGTTGGCGGCGACCTGTGTGGCCCACTCCACGACCCTTAACTGGACGACTGGGTCTGAGCTGGTCAACACCGCCTCCCAGCGCTCAAGAGAGGGATCATGCATAATATCCACCGGCGACAGCACTATACTACATTCCCAAAGTATGTGATCACATGTTGCCACAACCTGGCACGATTTGCATTGTGACTTTATCTCCTCCGGGTATATTTTATTCAACACGTAAGGGTTGGGAAAAGATCGCGTCTGCAGTTTTCTTCAGAGGCATTCCTGCGCCTTAGTCAACCGCTTGTGCGGGGGGCGGATAAAACCTCCACTCTAGTTTATGATTCGTTATGTCGTGAAAGGACACCAGCCCATCTCTCGCGGACCTGCCCGGAACGGGTGGCTCACCTACCCGGTTGACGAAACCTCGAACATTCAGGTGAGCCGCCTCGTTCCCAGGGTTCCAAGTGTGCTGGTACCCAGACAATTTCTGTTTCTCGAATTTTTCGTCCCGTGGCCCCGTGCAGAATCGTGCGGCGGTCGCCGATATGCTGCCCTTCAGCAGATTTCGAATGGCTGTCTTTGAATCACTGAGAATCAAGCTCGACTGCGAATTAGGTATAGCTAGCGCTATTGCCACTTCCTCTGCAGTTTCTGAGGAGCAGGTTTTCACCGACCCAGAGGCGACCAAGCGCCTGTCCACCACCACAATCACAAAAGCGTCTTTGTACTTATATTCCACGACATCTGTATAGACGGCCGCTTTGTACTAGCCGTACTCAACGTGTAAAGCTCTGGCTGTTGTCTGCCTGCGCTGTTAAAGGTGAATTGGATGCATATTTTTGGGCAAAGGTTTTATGTACAGGGGCTTATTAACTCTCGCCGCACCTGAATTTTAGTTTTCTCAGTGGGAGCCTCAGCTTCAATGCCAATACTTTCGAATATGATCCTGCCCGCTTTGGTTGTCGAAAGCCTAGCGTGCTGCATCACCAGATGCGCCCCCCATAATTCGTCCAGATTGTTGTTCATCCCTAGTTGTAGCAGTCTTTCTGTAGGCGCGTTGCTAGGCAACCCAAGCACTGCCTTGTAAGCTTGCTGGATCCTAGCCTCGACCTTGCCTTTTTCTGCAGCATCCAACTTCCTATAAGGTGTCGCATAAGTAATCCTGCTAAGCACAAACACCTGTACCAGCTTACGGAGTTCTCTTTCTTTAACCCTGCTCTTACGGTTATCAATTTTCCTGATTCGCCTGACAGCAGCAATGACCGTGGTCTTAAGTTTTTCAAGGGCCACCCTATTCTTCCTGTTAGTTTGCAGATATCGGCCAAGAGATCTAATCGTTTGAGCTTCAGCTACCAGCCTACCCCCTAGTTTTACCTCCAACGGCAGTGCCGAAAGATATTCTCTTGAGTGTAGCCATCTGGGTTTGTCCGGAACCACAAAGAACTCGGACTTGAGTTGAGAGCATGAAAGTGCCGCCACCCCTGCCAACTCTTCGACAATATTCATGGTCTGTTGTAGTGTTTCTTCCAGATGCGCGTCACTACCGCTGGTTACTCATAAAGTAATATCATCCGCATAAAATGTGTGTTTGAGTCCCGGTATCTCCTCAGCCTCGGCGGCATTTTAATTAAGACGAGGTTAAACAGGAACGGCGACAAAATTGAATCCTCTGGCATCACTTTGCCTCCCAACGCGAAGAAATCTGATTTGATATCTCCTACTGAAATGTATGTGGTTTGGTCCACTAAGAATGGTCTGATGTAGCGGAATGTCCTGGCCTCTGGGCCAATTTCCAATAGGTTATTCAATATCGCCCCATACGAAACATTGTCGAAAGCTTTATTTAGGGCAAGCCCCAATACAGCTTTGGTGCCCATGCCATGCGCGGGATTGACTACATCGTGTTTTCAACTGTATCATGACATCCTGCGTGGCCAAATTGGCCCTGAAACCTGTCATAGTTGGGGGAAAGATCGCCTTGTCCTCCTCATAACCCTGAAGCCTGTTGAGAACTACGTGCTCCGTCAATTTGCCCACGCATGATGTCAGCGATATGAGGCGCAGGTTCTCTAAGCAGAGTTTCTTGCCTGGCTTAGGAATAAATATAATCCTAGCATGCTTCCATTGTGCTGGGATCTCCGCGGTGACCTAATACTCATTTATCAAGTCAGTGATTGCCCCAACCGATTTGAAATGTAGGTTTCTCAGCATTTTCTTAGTAACCCCATCCGGACCTGCAGCAGACGTAGTACGCAGCTGCCCCATGGCAAACTCCGCCTCCGCAAATGTACACTCTTCATCTAGTTCCGAGTATTGTACCCCCTAGTAGTGTGGTAAGCAACCGTCTACTGCATCAGTTATCTACCGATTCCTGAGTTCCTGTATAAACTCTCCAATTGTGCCTTCATATTGATGCATTGATGGACTAATTTGTCTCTGTTGTGCCGATTTGGTTCCTGCCGGATCTAAAAGATGGCCTCAACAGCTGCCATGTCTCTTTGCATCCGAACGGTCCATTCATGCGATCACAAACCTGGCCCCACTGCTTGGCTCGCAACTCAATTGTATGATTTTCGATTTTACGTTTTAACTTGGCAGTCCTTCTTCGAAGGACGCCATTATGTTTTCGCTTCTTCCATTTTCTCAAGAGACCCGCGTGCGCTTCCTACATGTGTAATAGTCTATAGTCCACCGTAAACTCCTCCTGCTCGACTGGCACTTCTACCGGGGTATTCTTTACATCCTCCTTGAGCGCCTCTACCCATGCGTCCAGGTCCTTAATTTTCCCGTTCACAGCGTCTGCTCTTCATTTCCTGAATCTGTTCCCATCCGTAATTCTATGCCCCTTCACTTTGTCTTAATGCTTCCCTGAGCTAAACGTCATGGAAAGGATATATTGACCACTTCTTAGTGTTTGTCCTGTGCTAATCCACTTTGCATTACTGATACCTCTAAAAACGTAAGGTCAGGAGTTCGCTGTTTCAATCATGGTAGTGGCAGTCACGTTTCGATGGAGGTGATATACTGGGGGTGTTTGTACTATGTGATGTTCTCGGAAGAACACCAGACAGTCGAAATTTCCGGAGCCCTCAACTACGGCAGCTCTAATAATCATATCGTGGTTTTAGGAAGTAAAACCCCAGATATTATATTGACTTGCACTGACGTCGCCTGCTCTTTTTGGAGAGCTAATTTTATCGTCCATATTGTCGGAAACAGGTACACCACCAGCGCTTTCAAGAAGGTTGCACGAAGTCTAGAATTGGTCTGAGAGCTCGCCCAGAAGATAGGTGTCACACTGCAGCTGTGGCCGGTGTTCTCTGAAGTCGGCTGGGAACCCTCTAGGGGCTACACGACTTTTTGAGACTCGCCGACGTGGTGGAAGAGTGCGTGACGTGTGCGCCTCCTGTGGAAGGCTGCGGAATGCAACTGCACGACCTGAACGATGACTGCTGGCACCTCGTGAGAAGCTTCATGTGTTTCGATAATATCAAGCCATGTTACG
>WOVY01008451.1:0-24174 GCA_013436015.1 Rhipicephalus annulatus | reverse complement strand
GGAGCCTGAAATCCTGATAAGTCGAGCGCTTAGTGCTGATATTGTTCACATGCTTTTAAGAACATGATTATTATTCACGTGAAGTTTAACGTCCAAACCACATGTGATTATGAGAGAAGCCGTAGTGGAGGGCCTCCGGAAATTCGACCACCTGGGGCTTTTAACGTGCGCGCAAATCTGAGCACACGGGCCTACAACATTTCCGCCTCCATCGGAAATGCAGCCCCCGCAGCCGGGATTCAATCCCGCAACCTGCGGGTCAGCAGCCGAGTGCCTTAGCCACTAGACCACCACGGGGGGCTGCTTTAAGAAACAGTTCGCCAACAGATACATCGTCTATAGGCGAAGTGTGGTGAAGTCTCTTTAAGGCGGAATGATGAGGCCCTTTGAAAAATGTTAAAATGGAGCATTGACTGAAACTTATTTCACTTACTTAAGGTTTAGTATTCAATTATTATGCACTCACAAAATTGCCATGTACGCGGACACTGTAGCAATATGTTCCTCTCTTTTGGAGCTACACTGCTATACTGTATCGAAACGAATAGCTGCATTGCAACACATGCGTCTTTTTGTTTGTCTTTTTGCGCTTTCGCAGCAGATTGCGGTGAACAATAATACGTGTCTATTCATACTTACCTGGTGCCGGGGTAACCGTGGTCAAGATTGCGGTGCCCCAGGGAGAGGCGCGGGCATTGCACTGCGCTCGTGCTGACCCCTGCCACTACCCAAAACTGGGGCATTCATATATTTATCTGATTTGAGAAATATCTTCCTAGACCACAAATGACTCTCTCGAGTGCCGAAACGCCCACACTGGAAAAGCTCTGTCATCCTATACGTAAAAACAACATATATATGTTAATTTAAACCCAGATGAACACGGCAGCACTGCGACTACCGGAACGAGCTTTGCAGGTTGCAAAAATAGAGCACCCCAACAGCGTCATCTGATAACCACAACATACTTACGCACGGCCCTGGTGCTTGCACCTTCACCCTTCATTCCAATTCTTTTTTGTGTTTCGAAACGCAAACGCATTCGCATACTTCGATTCTAGTGCCTACCTCAATCCATTACTATGAATACCCCAGCTGGTAGGATTGCGTTCGTCTTTCCAGGTACTCAACTTTGTGCAGTCCCGCCATCATTTATGAATCTTGTTTGCTTGCACTCAAAGGTTCTGCCGCACTGTTATTAGGCTTCTGTACTGACCGCGTTGCCGCTTTAATTTTTCTTCAACCGCTACGGGCACCGCAAGCGCCATTTTGAAGTATGCCATGGCGTTTTTTCACGAAGTTCGCTTAAAGTGCCACTCTCTGGAAAATTGGATTTGCCCAACCTTGTATGCACTCTTCCCGAGTGTACGTCTCCTTCCATTTTGTTTACCTCTGTAACCAAAGACGATTGAGTACTGGCATCTCCTCGAGGGCCTAAAACCGCTTTATCTTCGCAGTGTTTCCACGGCACAAATCTCGTTCCGTTAGCCGAACGCGAAATTCCGTCGTTCTGTTCTATCGCAACCTTAAAGGCAAACATCGGCTTAGAAATTTGAACATTGAACATCAACTAAAAAACACGTTTAAAATAATTTTAACGATTGCTAAGGAGTTGAAAAAAACAATTTCAGTCGTCCCAACGAAAAAAAAATATCTGAAACAAAGGTATAGCAGCTGCTATTTCAAGTGCTGTTTTATTGCTTTGTTCTAAAGTTTCTCGGATTCGGAACTGAAGACTGCTTAGTTGACGGGACTTTTCTAGCAAGAACTCCTCGAAAGCATCTAAGCATCTTTTCTGGTAGGTCGCAGCTTAAAATATGGGTTCTGGAGAAATGGCAACAAGATTAACTCATGGAAAATGAATTTAGAATGTCTCGCAGCAAGACAAAAGATTTACTCTAGAATAAAAACGCATTCATGGGATCTGAATGAACGTATCTATTCTTACTGAAAGAGTAACTTTTACGTTGTACCCGGCTGTGACGGCTGCATTTCCATGGAGGCGGAAATGTTGTAGGCCCGTGTACTCATATTTGGGTGCACGTTAAAGAACCCCAGGTGGTCAAAATTTCCGGAGCCCTTCACTACGGCGTCTCTCATAATCATATGTGTGGTTTTGGGACGTTAAACCCCACAAATCAATCAATCGATCAACTTTTACGTTGTAGGTTTGTTTTTGCACTCCAATCCCCTAGTGTTTCACTGGGAAGAGAGAACACAATAAAGACCTTCAAGAGTTCCTCAGTGCAACTCCAATAAATAATGCACTGAATGAGTGATGATTTATGTTTTGTCCTCAGCTGGAAATGCGCGTAGCTTTTTAACCCTAAAAACCTTAAATTTTAACCCTGGATTTAACCCTGAATTGCAGGGACATGCATTGTTGGCTAGGATTACATGCATCTTTCATGTACTTTGTATTAGTATAGTGGGGCGCTTAGCAGTTAGGTATTATCCGGCTGAGTAAATGCGGTGTTCTGCCAATCGGGAAAGAACGGAAACTTGATTCCTAGCAATGGAAGCTGTTTTTTGATAGATAGTAAAGAAAAAAAAAAGGTTGCGTGCACCAGTTCAGGCACGCGGTAAATATTACCGGATCGTCAGAGTTGATTACCTCCATCCAGGATGGCACATTTTAGTTTTGAGACGAGAAAGTTCAAAGTGCTTCGCACTCATTCAGTACACTGTTTGTGAAAACATTCTTTATTCCCCATCAACATAACGCCAAGCAGATGTGTTTTACACCCCATGGTGGACAAATTAGAGCAATTGCATTTTTACACCATGATAACTCATTGACTATCATGACTACCGTTGTTGAATAACTGACGTGGTTTTATTTACTTGGCTTTCATTGGCATCATTCACTTACTTGATAAGTATACCATTTCTCGTTTGGACAAGGGGTTTGTTACTGGCTGGGAGAGGAATAAGGGTGCTTTCCTGGTAAGTTCGTCATCTGCAAAATTGCATATTTTATACAATCTTTCTGACAGCTCATTCCGTTTCCACACACTCAAAAACGAGGTGTCTTTCATTCAGGCTTTTTACAACAGTTGGGAAGGTGACAGCCTTAGATGTCCTATAAACGCAAGCGATCGACATTTACTGTCGTTTTGCGGCATCGGCTCTGGCGAGGGAAAAGTCATCATATGATGACACCATATCGTTGTTACAGAATCTCAAACTTGCAGCTTATTCCCGACATCACTTTGACATCACGTGAACGACTACGCTCGATTGCGTCACCACATGACATCATCGCCTGGCCAAAGGTGGGCCAATCATGGAGAGAGAGTGCGCAAACAGGTGGAGTGCAGAAAGCTTGCGGAGCCTCCGGTCTTTGATGCAGCGCGAAAAAAAAATACATCAGGTGCAGAAAGCAGGGAGGGACGGCGGAGGATCGATGCATTCATAGGAAAGAAAAGGGGGATGGCTTTGGCTGGGGTGTTTTCTTAGGTGAACACATGGAGAACCCTGCCAGTTAGCCTGCTTCACTCTTCCATCAACGTGCTGTGACTTTCGGCCTCATGTCAACCATATTCAAAGTTTCGGCCATTATTCAAAGGCGGCACCCGTTCGTCCCTCGTCGTAGTGCGTAACTAGTATTACGTTTTGGCCTGCAAGGTGGTGCCGGTGGGAAATTTCTCCTGTGTGTTGTTGAACAATAAAAAATTGCAGCGTGCGCGTTCACTAAAAGCCGAATTCTCCTGTCTCTCACTCCCCATTAGCAGCAATTGGCAGTGCATTGAGCACTATCTGACAGAAAGGGTTGCTACGTTATGCTCGCTGGCGTAACCTCCTTGTTTTAGAAAGGATTAGAGAGCGTTGGCCACAGTGCCATGAATACAGTAAAACTAGTATATACCATGAACTCGAGGTGGTTAAAGGTGGGAAGTAGACCCCAATCGTGAGGCGTAAGAAAGTGTTGCGTTGTGGCCACCCTCTCGTTCAGTCTTTGGAATGTCCGCTGGATGGTGGGTTTCTATATGAGGGAATATATGATGAAAAGATGCGAGATGATGGTACTTGCAGTGTTGACTACATAGACGAACGGACACACAGAGAGATGCATGGACGGACGCATGGATGGCTGCACGAATGGCTGGACCGCAAGAATGGTACGAAGGGGCGGACGCATGGACGAACGCAGGGACGGATGCACGGACGGACTTGCGGACGCACGAACAGACGCACGCACGGTTGGGCGGATGGATGCACTGGACGAATGCATGGACGGACGGAAGCAAGAACGAATGGACGGACGCATGCTTCGCCCCACTCTCCATCATTCACCCCGTGGATATGCTGTAATTTTTTTTAGCTTGGTCAGGTTCCTGGTAGCTTTCTGCAGAGCTCGGTCGTTTCGTTGTCATTGCCAGCTAACATGACTGCTGTTGTTTCTTTCCTACGTTCTTTCATTCCGTGAGATCTGTGAGAGGTCAGAGTTGTACCACGCTCTCCTAGTTCTTTTACACTTGGTACAATATTCATATAGGAGGAGGACGCACAAAAAACTAAAGAAAAAAAAGGTGTGTTTTGCCGGCCCTACATTGTATGACGTTCTATTTTCCGACGGGTTACATTACCCGTGTAAGAGAGCCATCTCCCATACTCCAACAGCACCTTGACATCCTATCCATGTATTCTACAAGCAGTCTTTACCTGGATGCCATGGCCTGGCATATAGCTTTGGCCCACTGGCTCGGGCCATCAACGCTGCTTATAATAATGCATTCCCAGGGGAAATCAGATTCTGTGTTCTTGAGCCGTCTTCTCACTACTTCACTGCTTTATCTAGGAGCCGTCATTTATTCTCTGCTTCACACTTTTCTTTTTGCTTGTTTCTTTTTGCGTTGCAACTGTCAGTCCAGTGCTTCACGCCTTCTCTGTTTTTCCGGTGTTTTTTTTTTCTTGTTTCCTTTTATCATTAACCTCATCCTCACTTTCTGAGGTAACACAAGCATCGAAGCAGTGGTTGAGTGAGATAAGATTTTTATTTCCTTTTCATGTCGCCACGTTCTATGCTGATTCCTGTCTCCAATTATGTTTCTTTGGACTTGTTTTGAACAAATGAATTTGCATGAGCACTGAGAGAGTTCATTCTTTGAGCACAATGCCTCCTTTATGATGCCCTTCGGAGTGATTGAATTTCACAACTGAGTTCTGTTATGAAATGTGTGGTAACTGATGGGTTGAGTGGCTCCTCTGACCTGTAAGATGGTTTACAGAACGAGCGATGTTAGACCTACCGGGTCATAGAGGCTTTTAGTTCGTCATATATATATATATATATATATATATATATATATATATATATATATATATATATATATATATATATATATATATATATATGACGCACTGTGTGTGTCAGAGAGAGGGAAAAATGAGAGAGAGAGAAAAGAAAATGGGTGTTGTGTACAACAACGTTGTGTATATTGAACAAGGCTTGTCAACACACTTTTTTTCAATTTTCAAAGTTTCCTACATGCGCGATCTCGCTAGCATTACTTTTTGGAATAACAGTATGAAAAAGTCAATAGGCCTAGTCGGACCACAATGAAAAAAACTTTGATTGGAGAGAACAATTGGAGGACAAATTGCTGTACTCGAGATGTATTACAGAATCTTTATTGAATGGCAAAGTCAAATTGCATGCCACACGAAGGGCACCCTTGCTCAGTCATGATGAAGCACCAGGCGTGCCTTAATATGAAGACGGACGCTGGACATGGCGGCTCCTCTTGGCCCAAAGAAAGCTGTTCTATCAGCGACTGAGTAAACGACACATGGGAACTCCCTCGTGCATCTCCATCAACCAAACGCGGCCAGCGAAAATGAGCCGCTAGCACCCATGTACAGCATAGCTCGCCTCGGGCCTTTATGTATCGCCGTTAAAGCCGATAATGAAGTGCGTGGTAGTAAAAGCAACTTGCGAGAATAAATAACATCCGATCGAAAGAAGAGTGACGTTTTCCTCTTGCGAGTGGCGAAGTAGAATGGGGATGAAAATAACCTACTCAAATATTACAATTATGTGCATGTTTACTTTATCTCGGACTGCGAAGTGTTTACCATGGTCGTAAGAGATCCCAGTATTGACAGAACGTGGGCACTGTAAATGGAGTGCCATGACCGATGCTTGGCGTACTTTTGGTAGCCACTATTTAGCAGGGGCCACAGTATTATGGACTGACACGCGAGCCTGTTGGCATGGAATAACTACGAAAGGGGGTAGTTTGAAGGATCAGACCATCACACACGCCTTTCTATGAGTTCTTTTGATCTTTTCTTTTGCGTCGTTGTACAACCCGACCGTTTTAAATTGTTATTCAAATATTATCGGGTTATCCTTCCCTAGCAAAGCTTCAGATTCCTAGGAACCTTGTAAGCGAAATCTTTTGTTTTTGATTTTTTGTTTTAGGCTGTAGTTTTACGTTATAAGCTGATGTAATCTATCAGCTCAAAATCGTTTTCTCTAGACTCAAACAAAACAAGAAAGGCATTGTAATGAAATGCCACCCCGAAAGTGAAAAATTTCACACCTGAACAGAAAGTGATGCTTAGAACGGAAGTGATGTTTTTGAAATTCAATATAGCAGCAATTTACCTGCTTACTATTTTGGGAGGACGGGAGAAATAGATGACAACAGTATAATGCAAACAAAATAAATTCATAATATACAAAGATTTCCAAGGGTAAAATGAACATTCCTGTTTAAGAACAGATTCAAACAACTCACAATGCGTGTACCTAGAACAGGAAAAAAAAGCAGAACACTAGATGTATCTTACATAGTGCTGTATTTTGCTAGAGCAAAAAAAAAACGCTGTGTTTTCTGGGCAAGGGTTGCGCTAAAAAGTACTGCTCTTTGGTGCTGACTAGCACAGTAGCAGGAAGTTGAAGAGTGGGTGACCCCACGCTGCCGTGGTGAATAGCGCTGCTTAGCAAATAAGGAAAAGAACAAACTGTTTTAGTATGGCGTAATACCATATTCATCACTATGACAAATTCATAATTCTGCAAGCAGTTTTCTTATAACACTCGTGTCTCATTTAGAATTGCTATGGTGGGCTTAAGGCGTCGGCATTATACTGCAAACTAAGTTGTAGCCCATTTTCGATGCACGTCATGTGAAAACAATTTGTGTCGTGATTGTTAACTGGCTCTGTGAATCAGCAGAATTACGTTTTGGTGCCAATTCCGAAGCAAAAATTCTACAGGCCATCCAGTTTGTTAAGCTGTGTACGGGCATTGGTCCCCTTTGCGAGCGGGCATTGCGAGCTGCCCTATACGTCTTCGGCACGGTGTGACGCCTAAACGGTCGAGGCTATCAGCAACTTAGAAGAGTTGCACCCGTAGGCATCAGAATGCCAAAACTGTACGATTATTTAAAAAAAGCTGTAATGGGTGCCCTAGTGAGTACCAGTGCCGTTTATCGAATATCCCATACTTGCGTGGCCAACAACATCCCCTGAGTGTCGTGAATTTCTGCAGGTAGTTTCGAAGTGCGCGTGCTTACATCTCATTGGGGAAACCGAGATCACGTCGCCAGCCGGATTATCCACTTTTATTTATTTATTTAGTTTGTTATTTATTTCTTTATTTAGTTCTTTGTTCATTTATTTATTTATAGCTCACAGGCCCAAGAAGAGGCACAAAATTAGGGGGGGGGGGGGAGCCATACAGTACAGTACAATACCTTAAATACGTCATTTGTATCTTACAGAGTAAACAAAACGTACAAATGAACGAACAATGCAGCTGTCAGAAAAAATGACACCTAAAAGTAAAAAAAACATTACTAAATGCTAAAAGAAGCTAACAACTGCTTCTATTTTTTTACTACTACTACTGCAGCGTTGGTTGCACAGACTAGCCTAAAAGCATTTGACTGCAATTATTTCGCATTGTCCGTCATGACGATACGAACCGAGAAGATGGAAACAAAAAGCAGCTGCAAAAAACTGGCATAAATACTGATTTTCGAGCTTCGAACAGATGATGGGTGAAGTCACTCAGCGATAGCACTACATTGCTTTACAGCATGCGGCCCGAAACGCGTACCAGGTCACGTGGTCGAAAAGCGGGTAACGAGCACGAAGACGCAGATGAATATATATCGCCGACGTGTCAAGCCTGAAAAGATGTCTCTTCTCAGTTTGCGTAATGATGTAACGCTGCACGAGGGCTTGTCGTTAGCAATATTTTCTTAGTTTCAGTTTCGATGCATGTCGCACCATCAATAGCAGGCCGAGGAAGTGAACTCTGAGGAAGAGTTGTCCCCATGCATGAAATAGTTCGTAAAATGAGAGAGAGAACGTTCCCCTCGTCCCGTCATTCGTAGATTAGATTACCTTGCGACACCTCAAAGTGAAAAACCTCTGAGCGACTGTTATAAAATCAATTCTTCCCTTCTAGAGGAGCAATTTGGTCATGACCATCGCGCTCGCCCCGCACCCGTGCAAGCAATCATCTCTCCTTTTTGTATTCGTTGGTCTTGTTGAAAAGGTTGTCCCATGAATAGAGGGAGATTTGATGTCGGTAATGAATTCGTTGGCTGTACAGATGCTCGTATCTCAAGCGCCAGAACATATTTCATGCTTTGGTTATTTGACGTGTTTAGAAGTCCACGGCTACTAGCACGTGTTTGCGTTATACGCGTTCACACTAACTGTCCTATCGTAAAGCATCACTAGCGCATGAGACAGTTCCGGAAAAAGTATATTTGCAGGTGTCATGCAGCGTACATGTGATTACTGCATTCAACGTAAGTAAACGTTCCTGGAAAAAGCACGAAATTCAATCCCTAGAAGCTCTATACTGATAAGGAGTTCGAAATGCAATATTTGTTCTCTGCTTCAATGGCAAATTACTCTCCCGAAAACAGCATAAAATAAGTCTTATATCGTTTATGTACTCATGGTGTCAAGAGAAGTAACCATAATAGTGAGTGTGGAACACTTATCTTTTTCTTAAATTTCCACTTTCGTTTTTCGCAGTGACAGTCTCATTCTGGGAGACTTGATGTCTTCAGATAGTGTGCGAGGGTTTATCGGCCAGCTGTCAGCTCATTATAAAAATACGTGCCCCATCATGTGAACAGGCAGGAAAAGGGTGTTCTACACTCGTCATTATGGCTACAAGTGGCGCTGACTGACGCTCCAATGTTTACTTCACATATATACTCATAAAATTAACGTGGGCATAGTGGCCTTGGTAGTGGAGTTTGTAGAGCATCTGACAGCCTATTGGAAGGTCACTGGTTTAGTCTATGCATACGGGAAGTTATCTTTTCATCTACTTTTATTTCTTTCCATTCACAATACGATTACAAATAATGACATCCCATTACTTTTCTTCCGCATGTCTGTCTGTTGCTTCACATTTCTATATAGAAATCTCGTAAGATTGACAAGGTCTCTCTTGCGGGGACTAAAATGTTGAAGCAAAATGGCTGTACTTATTGTGAAAATATTTGGAGAGTTTAAAAAATAAAATTAAGGATACCCAAACATTTCCCTTCAGTTTGTGTTTTATTCTGCCACAACAAGCAAATGGTCACAGGTGAATCTTCATTTGTATTGTCAAAAACTCCAATTGAATGATTGGTTTATTTAAAACAACTATTACGTGCCTACATGCACGGTACACACTGTCAAACGTTTTGGCTGTTTGCTTACTGCACTGCCCATTGTAAATTGCACTGTAGTGTAGTGGCGTTTCAAATGCCCAATTCTTTCTTTTTTTTGTCAGAAACACCAACGACAAGTGATTGGTTGATTGCTTTAAAAACATTGCCACAAGACAGTCGGCACCTGCCACGTTCGAACATGTAAGTATAACTTTTCCTCATGAATTTCAATATCAAGATAAGCCAAATTCTGCAAATTGAACTCAAGTTCTGATAACAAAACAAAACAACAAGCTACATAGAACATAAATTGGTACAAAAAAACGCATTTCACTTACTCAGCTTTGGCTTACGCAGTAAGTAATTTGAACTGTGGGCTTCACACGTTATTTTAAGTACACAAAATGCATTTTAATCACCTTGTGACGAAAAGTGAAGACCCACTTTGTTGCAATTATGCAAACAGTGTGTTTGTAGCAGCAATCAAACAATTATATACGAATTCGCAAACACGTAAAGTGCTTCTTATTGGGACCCTAGATTTCTGTCAGGCTTTACCTACAAGATTTTACCTACAAATATTTTACCTACGTTCACATTGACGGGAAGCTTCCAATTTGCTTTGGGTATTTGTGTGGTGTTTTATTTGGCTTGTAGACAAACGCTGCCAGTGAATCTCGAGCACTGAAAGTACTTTTAGACGTTCTTTGACACACTAACCTCAGTGCGTTTTCTGATAGTTGTTTTGTAGTTTAAATATGCTGTGCATATATAACATATACTGCCACAAGTTTAAGTATTAGTTCTTGCATGAGCCCAAACTGAATTCTTCTTTCTGTTTTAAGCAGTTTCGGTCTAGCGCTCATTTACGGCTTTCGAATATTCATAAAACATGACTTAAGCAGTGAAACGAGTAAACTGATGAATCAGTTTATGTGGTTTGCGTCAAGTTGTATTACATAGGTACGACATCAGAGCTAATGTTTATTCAAGATTAAGAATACCTGAGTGTAAAAATATTGAAGAATGTTCCAACGAGTGTATTGGAAGAGTAAGTGGTTTTGTTGTAAGCAGCTGGGATGTTGCCGCACCTGGCACAGCAGATCTTGGCCACATGCCCTTTTTTACGTGGCTTCTGAGACCTGTTTTATCAATGCGACAAAACACGAAGTTGACCCAAAGATTGCACGAAGGAAAACGAACGCCGACGTGGGAGTTTCACTACGAGACACCACTTTTTTTTTTCGTAAAATTCACATGTTCACTGCTGGGCACTTGACTTGGGTTAACGCTGACATGTGTGAGCTTGTATCAGATGTTCTCTCTTTTCTACTCTTTCCATTAGGGTAGTAATCCGCTTAGATCCTCGTTATTCTCCCTGGGTTTTCTTTGCATTTCTTTCACTCTTTATCAGAAATAAAACCGGCACTCACCTCGTCCGAAGAAAAAAAAAACATATATTGACGTTTCCGGACCACTACGTGTTCCTTGTTAAAGATTGTGAATAAGGAAACCATAGCGGCCCCGAAAGGCCCATGTATGCTTGTTTTCTCTTCGGAGAAGACATGTGTATGTTTTATTCCATCCAACCCTCTCACCTGTCGAATTTTCGTTGAACCTTGAACTGTCACTCTATCTTACTGCCAGAGAATGTCATTATGATTTAATTATGACCTTTCACTACTCTGTTTCTCTTTGAGCCAGCTTCATGTCTTCTAAGAGATGCCCACTCGCGTTACCTGTGTAGATATCTGACTTGAGTGATTATACGTCGTTAAGCCATTGGGCCAGGTGGCGCACTGATGAATGGTGAACAACGAACTCGCTGAGTGCTGAACATTCTTCGGCTCTCGTTTTCCCTTTCGTACCATTGTTTTCGTCTTTCCACTTCACTTTTTCAGCGTACGTGTCTGGCAAGGACAGTCGGGAGGAAGTCATGGAAGTGAATAAATCAACGGCGGCTTCAATAATGCGAGACGAGCAGTTTCTCCGGTGCCTACTAATGCCAACCAGAGAGTGTAATTAATGGCTCCGAAGAAAGGATTATTTTAAGAATCTTTCGCACCCGAATGTGACGACGGAAATTATTGAAATTCATTTAGGATGCAAGGAACGTTGCGTGAGAACATCCATACAGACTCATAGATGGTGGAATGAATACGCGTTGTGAATAACGCGAGCTTCGTGCAGATTCATTGATGCATCTAGGCGATGAAATATGAGTGGCCGAAACCTCGATTCTGAACAACACGTTGCAAAAACAACCACATGTCCACTGTACCAGTGGCAGGTCTTCGCAATTGATAAATAATCAATTGTCAATTGATTATTTATATATTCACTCGGGCACGCCAACCCTGTTTACCATTTTTTCATGATTCATTCACAACTTTTATGACTGCGAAGATGTTCACAACATCTCGTAAGCACCAAATCGCGTACCTGTTGTGACAGGCATCTTCAAGCTCAGTATAACTTCGCAAGCTTCTTTCCTTTGTATTAACGTTGCAAACAGAACATATTGTGTGGCAGTGGGAACGCGACTTATATAAATCTTCTGTGATTACACTTACGGGCTTAAAACAGAATATTTATCTTATTGTATTATTAGGCTGCTTCTTTAAATGTCACGAGAAACAACAAGAAAGTGCATGCATACGCACTATGTTATATAAAAATCGAAAGCCATCGCTCTCAAAAAAGTGCCATCCATCCATCCATCACTCTAAATTATACAGATGTGTGTATCTTTTCCAGAACACTTGGAATGTCAAGAGTTTGTAGCGCCTCAATGCGCTGCGCGTCAAGGAGGAAGAAGATGGCATTTGGGCCGCGCGGCGCGTGCAGCGCAATAATAAAAAAATCAGTTCGAAAACCGAACGCTGTCTGGGCTGGATCTTTTCCGTGTAAGCTCCGACAGTTAATGGTGACCCGATAACGAACACACAGCCCCGATCATCCCGCATGAATCCCGCCGGCTCTGCCACCAATCCTACCGGTCCTGACGCCCAAGAAGACGCCAGACCTAGCGGTGCTGCAGTCGCTGTGATTCAACATGTCAACCTGCCACCATTTTGGCCCAACAGCCCCAGCACATGGTTTCTGCAGGTCGAGGCGCACTTCCGTCTACGGCAAATCACCAGCCAACAGACCAGGTACTGGCATCTGGTATCCCGCTTACCTCCGGACGTAGCCGACGACTTAGCTGATATTTTAGCGTCGCCGCACCCGAGCCATCCCTACGACACGTTGAAGGCAGCCATCATTTCCCGCAAGTCTGAGTCCGAACACAGCAGACTCCAACAGCTCATCACGGCTACAGAGCTCGGTGACCGTCGCCCATCACAGCTCCTGCGACGCATGCGCCAGCTCCTTGGCGGCCCCTCCGCCCCTCAAGAGGAGAAGCTGTTACGTGAGTTGTTCTTCCAGCGCTTACCTCAGAGCATGGTCCCGGTCCTCGTAGCTGCAGGAGATGTCCCACTAGACACACTCGCTGAAATGGCTGACCGAGTGGCGGACTACTCGCGGGCACATAGCCTCAACGCCGTTACCACACCGCCACCGGCCACCGCTGCAGACCCGGCGCTTGCGAGCATCGAGAACCGTTTGGACGCCCTTGTCAGGCGCCTCGATGACTTTGTACCTGCGCATCGTCGACCGTCATCCAGGTTCCAGATGCACAGTCGCTCCTCGACGCCCCCACGTTCTCCGGAACTTCGGCCACCCGACGCGCCGCGGGACGTTTCATCCTCAACCGTGTGCTGGTACCACCGCCGATTCGATGCCTCTGCTCGCAAGTGCACTCTCCCGTGCTCCTGGTCGGGAAATGCGATGACCGGCCACTGACGGCGGCAAGTGGTACTGGTCAAAAGTCATGCCGCCTTTTCTATGTTTCTGATAAGATCACTAGCGCTTGCTTCCTAGTCGACAAAGGAGCCCAGGTTAGCGTCATCCCGGCCTCGTGTGCAGATCGCCGTCGCAACGAACAGACCTACCTGCCCACTGCAAGCGATCAACAATTTCGCCATTCGCACATACGGCCAACGCTCTCTTACACTTGACCTTGGACTACGCCGTACGTTCCGCTGGATTTTCATCCTCGCTGACGTCTCGCAAGCTGTTCTTGGAGATGACTTCCTCAGTTTTTTCAACCTTGCTGTGGACATGCACGCTCATCGCCTCATTGATCTCAACACCCGCCTCTCCATCAACGGTGTACTCTGTACTTCCTCTCCAACGGGACTGCGAGCTCTCACACCTGCTCCGCCGTATGCAAAAATACTCGACGACTTTGCCAGCATCACGAAGCCGCACACCAGAGAGTCACCGGTGAAGCATTCCATCACTCACCACATTGTGACAACTGGACCTCCCGTTTTTACACGACCCGTCGACTATCTGGAGAACGCCTCGCCATCGCCCGCCGTGAGTTTGAGCACATGCTTCAACTCGGCATTGTGCGGCCTTCCTCCAGCAACTGGTTGTCACCACTCCACATGGTGCCGAAGAAAGATCCTGGCGACTGGAGACCATGTGGGGATTACCGCGCTCTCAATCCCCACACCTTACCAGACCGCTATCCACTTCCTCACATACAGGATTTCACATCAAATTTGGCTGGGTGCACAATCTTCTCTAAGATTGACTTAATGAAGGCTTACCATCAGATTCCTGTGGAACCCGCCGACATTCCGAAGACGGCCATCACCACCCCATTCGGTCTGTTTGAATATTTGAGGATGCCTTTTGGATTGCGCAACTCTGCACAGACCTTTCAGCGCACTATCAACGAGGTCACGCGAGGTCTCGATTTCGTATTTGCCTACCTTGATGACCTCCTTGTAGCAAGCTCATCCGGCCCTGAGCATGAAGCCCACCTGCGCACCTTGTTCCACCGCCTGGATGATTACGGCTTCGTAATTAATCCCAATAAGTGCGTCTTCAGCGTCGCTACAATAGAGTTCCTAGGCCACCTTGTCACTCCAAAGGGTATCCAACCACTCGCCAGCAAAGTGAAGGCTATTCAAGACTTTCCACCCCCTAATTCACTCAAGAGACTCCGAGAATTTCTGGGCCTACTAAACTTCCATCGCCGCTTTCTTCCAAAGCGCGCCACATTCCTAAAGCCCTTGACCGACCTATTGGCTAAAAAGAAAGACCCGGCTGCGCCACTGGAGTGGCCCAAGGACGCTGCATCTGCCTTCGACAGTGCCAAAAAGGCTCTGGCAGACGCTACCATGCTCATACATCCCGTCCCTGATGCCCCGATTTGTTTCATCACCGATGCATCAAGCGTGGCAGTTGGCGCTGTTCTCGAGCAGCACGTATCCGGTTGGCAGCCCCTAGGGTTTTTCTTGCAAAAACTGAAGCCACCAGAGACAAAATACAGTACATTTGCCCGAGAACTCCTCGCGGTGTACCTCGCCATCAAACATTTTCGTCATTTATTGGAGGGCCGGGACTTTTACGTCGTTACAGACCACAAGCCCCTGACGTTTGCCTTCCATCGCAATCACAGCAATTATACTGCACGGGAGATCCGTCAACTATGCTTTATTTCCGAGTTCACTGTGGATCTCAGACACGTACATGGGCCGGAAAATGCTGCTGCTGATGCACTATCCCGCATCGATGCCTTGTCGACTCAGCCACCACTAGCTGCCCAAAGAAACGATCCTGAGCTGCATCGTCTTCGCTCTTTATCCACGTCTCTATCGTTCACGGAGTGCCCGCTTCCATTTTCTACCTCATTAATAACGTGCGAAACGTCTACTGGTGTCCCTCGGCCCTTCGTGCCTTCAGCTTTTCGTCATGCAATTTTTGATCAATTGCACAACATGAGCCATCCTGGTATTCGTGCGACCCAGAAGCTAGTCACATCTCGTTTCCTTTGGCCAAGCATCAATGCTGATGTCCGACGCTGGGCGCGAACCTGCCTTGAGTGCCAGCGCGCTAAAATTCACCGTCACACTGTCACGGCAACATCCCCGTTTCGGCCTCCAGACGCAAGGTTTTCTCACGTCCATCTCGACATCATCGGTCCTCTTCCGTCATCGCAAGGAGCCTGTTACCTGCTGACATGTGTGGATCGCTTCACCAGATGGCCGGAAGCGTTTCTCTTTTCCGACATTACAGCACCAACAGTTGCCAAGGCTTTCACAAACGGCTGGGTGTCGCGCTTTGGATGCCCCTCTGTCGTCACCACTGATCGCGGTCGTCAGTTTCAATCGGCCCTTTTCACCGCACTTGCCAATATCCTGGGCATTCGACACATCCACACAACTGCCTACCATCCTTTCGCCAATGGCATGGTCGAACGGCTTCATCGACAACTGAAAGCTGCCCTCACTGCTCACCAGCCAAGGGAACGTTGGCTCGACCACCTCCCCTTCGTACTTCTGGGCATCCGATCAGCATTGAAAGTGGATCTCGGCTGCTTATCAGCCGAACTAGTCTATGGCGTTTCCCTGCGTCTTCCAGGAGAATTCTTCGAGCCATCATCGCCACCTTCCACTCACGATGCCTCCACGTACATTCGAGAGCGGGCGCACCACGTTTCGGGACCTTGCTCCTGTGATTCCTGCCGACCGACACCCCCAGTCTGTCTTCGACAGTCAGGATCTGCATGACTGCAGTCACGTCTTCGTTCGGCGTGACCAAATACGGCCACCACTAACACCAGCCTATGATGGCCCATTCCGCGTACTCCATCGTACACCTAAGACGTTCACGCTGGACATCAATGGCCGTGAAGACGTCGTGTCTGCTCATCGACTGAAACCTGCATATATCGCCGCTCTCGCGGCCGCGGGGTTTCAATCTAAAGTCTGGATGCCAACATCCAAGCATGTCCACTGGGCGACTCCTCTGGTGATTCCTACGGCTCTCGCTCTACGGGGGGGAGCCCTGTAGCGCCTCGATGCGCTGCGCGTCAAGGAGGAAGAAGATGGCATTTGGGCCGCGCGGCGCGTGCAGCGCGATAATAAAAAAATCAGTTCGAAAACCGAACGCTGTCAGGGCTGGATCTTTCCCGTGTAAGCTCCGACAAGTTTTTTCCTTCACAATTTTGACGTTTTCTTGCTTCCATGCACTCATGTTGCATAATATATTGAAAACATAAGCAGCATCAACGAAGGCTCATGTAGAGACGCATTGATTGCTTATAAATGTACCAGTTCTGTTTTACTTTCAACTTCCACTTTGAAAGCAGCAAAAAAAAGGGGGGGAGGGGCAAGGAGGTAATTACGGGAGGGAGACCATGAGTTCCTCTGAAGACTGGAAAAAGGAGGGGGGGTAGGGGGGTAGCAGCTTTATGAAAAAGGACTCTCATCAGTTTGTTCGTATAGTATGCAATAAGGAAATCTCTATCGGTTTCACACAAATGAAGCTGCTATCCAGAAGGAAAAAAATATGCTGGGCTTGGCAACAAGTGGATAGATGATTTGTTCTCTCGTTTCGTGATTTGTCATTCCCTCGTTATACCAGTCTTAATTCCTCCATCTTTGACTTCTGGATACCCAGTCATACCATGTTGTCTACTGGGCAATTATATCGGAAGTCGTGTTATCAATTCTGAGGCCTGCTGATCGTGCTCTTAAACAGACATTTTGGCGAGTTGGATGTGATTGGACGTTATATGTTTTTTTTTATTGCAAAATGAGCGAGCACAGATGCAGATAGAAGGAAGGACGCAGAGAGGCTAGGAGACGTACACAGCATGTTTATTTGTTAATTTAATTAACAATAACACTGTGTTTCACCAAGCACCAAGGCGTTGCCAAACAGGGCATACGAAGAGCACCTAATCGCATGTTTTTCCGCATCCTCCGATTTCAACCATTATGTACGGCATTTTTCGTCTGCATTTTTATGTACACTTTTTGCAGGCAGCTGAACTTCATGTTGTGTGCCAAATATGAGACACATGTGTACTGCTACTAGTGTACCTTATGTTCATTGTGCAATGCATACATCGCATACAAGCTTTATTGTAAAATGTCGTTATAAGCACTTCTTGAAGATGCACGAAGAAAAAATGAGTCGAAAATTCAGTCTTTTTAAGCATGTACTTTCTGACACAGATAAGGAAATACGTCCTCCTATCTAAACTTTCAAACTGGCTACCTATATATATATATACTGCTGATTGATTGATTGATTGATTGATTGATTGATTGATTGATTGATTTACATGTGGCGTTTACCGTCCCAAAAGCATCATATTGTCACGACGCAGACACAGCAGGAGTTTGATATAGAAGAGCTCACTTTAATTAAAAATGAAAGGCGCTCGTAAAGAGGACCGGGCAAGAGCTTCGTCTTCCTCTCTGGCTGTGCGAGCTCTCCTCTGCAGGTTGAATGCGGCATTTGCCTCCCTCCAGGAAGAGCATCGACCCGATGCTCGGCTACAGAATACGCGGTGTATGTAGTTGACGTATTACGCAACTGGCTCACTGCAATATGGCTTCATCCGCACAACGTGTACGATTTCAGATTTTTGAGCTCGCGGGGAACTGTCAGGGAATGACCTCATAATTCACGTCACTTAGGCGCCGTATAACATTGTAGGGACCAAAGTACTTCTTTAGTAACTCTTCACAGATGCCGCGTCGGCGAATAGGGCTCGAGACCCACACTTTCTCGCCTGGTTGATAAGTGACGTATCGGTGTCGCAGGTTATAACGTTGTGCGTCGTAACTCTGCTGTCGGGCGATTCGCACGCGTGCTAGCTGCCGTGCCTCTTCAGCTCGTTGGGTAAAGGCTTGAACATCCGTGTCTGTATCCTCGCAGTCGTGCAGCAGCATGGCATCAAGCATTGTCGTCACTTCACGGCCATAAAGAAGACTAAATGGCGTGCTCCGTGTAGTTTTTTGCTGCGCCGTATTATAGGCAAACGTCACGTATGGTAGAACGTCGTCCCAATTTTAGGGGCGAAGCTCCTTAGGGCGTGGGCTTGGCGTCCCCTGTAGCCTGTATGTAGCCACCTATAGTTTAGTTCTTGCAGTGTTCACTAGATGGCGGTACCGTCCCCTGTATGTAGCCACCTCTAGTTTAGTTCTTGCAGTGTTCACTAGATGGCGGTACCGTCTCCTGTATGTAGCCACCTCTCGTTTAGTTCTTGTAGTGTTTACTAGATGTGGTACTTGTAGCTGATGATGAAAAGATGCAAGATGTTATAAACTAGAAAGCGGTACTTGTAGTTGATGAAAGACGCGAGATCTTATAAAATAGGAATGATGTCACATATGGCGTGTGTCATTGGTTGAAGGCAATCGTTCGATTTGGTGCGGTGACGTACGCTAGGGGGAGCGATGTAATAAAATCGAGTGGGCAAAATGTACAGAGGATTCATGGTTTACCAGGTTTACCTCCGGAGCTTCGCCCACTCATCATCATTCACTTCGTGGATATGGCGGAATTTTTTTATGATCCACGTCGATGTACATACTAAGCATATCAGCAATTGTCTTGTTGAGGCGTTCTGTTAAGCCGTTGGTTTGTGGGTGGTAGGAGGTAGTTTTTCGATGCGCTGTTCCACTCAACTCAAGCACTGACTTGAGGAGCATGGTCGTGAAAGCGGTACCTCTGTCTGTTATTATAATTCTAGGAGCACCATGCCTCAGAACGATATTTTCAATAAAAAATCGTGCCGCTTCTACTGCGGTTCCACTTGATAAAGCCTTTGTTTCCGCGTAGCGAGTAAGATAGTCCGTAGCGACAATTACCCACTTATTTCCAGTATGCGAAGTCGGCAATGGTCCAAGGAGATCCATTCCGATTTGTGCAAAAGGCATGGTGGGCACTTGAACTGGTTGCAACAATCCGGCTGGTTTTAAAGGTGGCGATTTTCGTCGTTGACAATCGAGGCACGTGCGGACGTAATGCTTTACAGTGCCTGGAAGCTTCGGCCAGTAGTACTTTTGTTGGATTCTGGCCAATGTGCGCGTGTATCCGAGGTGGCCGGAGGTTGGCTCATCGTGGCAGGCGCTCAGGATCTCATCGGGAATGGATGTCGGGACGACAAGTAAGTGGGCATTTCCGCTGGGGGCAAAGTTCTTCTTGTATAGGACACCACTGCGCAAGCAGAATGATGGCAGGCTCCCTGCAAATATCTTGGGAACGCTTGTAGACTGGCCGTTAAGAAAATTAATAAGAGGGAGCAACTCACTGTCTTCTTTCTGCTTAGACGAAATGGTGACCGTGTCGACCACTCCTAAAAATGCCATGTCATCATCTTCTGGGACATCATCTTGCTTTATAGGCGACCTGGATAAGCAATCAGCATCAGAGTGCTGTCGTCCCGACTTATAGACGACCGTCATATCGAATTCTTGTAGGCGTAAGCTCCAGCGCACTAGCCGACCGGGTGGGTCCTTCAAGTTGGTCAGCCAGCAAAGAGAGTGGTGGTCGCTGACTACGTGGAAGGGACGGCCGTAGAGGTATGGGCGAAACTTCAGAACTGCCCGTACTACAGCAAGACATTCCTTTTACGTTGTGGAATAATGGGACTCGGCACGGGAAAGCGTCCTAATTGCATATGCAATCACTCTCTCGGCTGAGTCTTGCCACTGGACGAGTACAGCGCCTAAACCTACGTTGCTGGCATCAGTGTGGATCATGGTTGGAGCGTCCTCGTCAAAGTGAGCAAGCACAGGGGTGTCTGCAGGCGCTGTCATAGACCGTCAAATGCTGCTTGTTCCTCTTCGCCCCATAAAAATGGAACATCGTCTCTCATTAAGCGTGTTAAGGGCGACGCTATGTCCGAGAAATTGGCGATAAATCTGCGGTAGTAGGCGCAAAGGCCAAGAAAACGTCTTACGGCCTTCTTTTCTGTTGGCACCCGGAAATTTTCGGATGGCGTCGATCTCGTCGGGGTCCGGATGAACACCTTCATGGCTCACCACATGTCCTAAGAATCGGAGTTCCTTGAAACCGAAATGACATTTATCAGGTTTCAGCGATAAGCCAGCGGACCGTATTGTTCGAAATACTAATAGGAGCCGTCTTAGATGTTCCTCGAATGCTGGTGAGAAAACAATGACGTGGTCGCGGTATACCAGACACGTCTGCCACTTAAGGCCTGATAGGACGGTATCCATCAGTCTCTGAAATGTTGCTGGGGCTGAGCACAATCCGAAGGGCAAGACTTTAAACTCGTAAAGCCCGTCAGGCGTAACAAAATCAGTCTTTTCTCTGTCCCGCTCATCGACCTCGATTTGCCAATAACCGCTTTTCAGGTCCATCGACGAGAAGAAGCGTGCATGCCTCAGCCTGTCAAGTGAATCGTCAATACGCGGTAGTGGGTATACGTCTTTCTTTGTCACGTGGTTCAGCTTGCGGTAGTCCACACAGAAGCGTAAGCTGCCGTCTTTATTCTTAACTAGCACTACCCGTGATGCCCAAGGGCTTTTGACGGCTGAATGATGTCGTCATTGAGCATTTTCTGGACTTATTCTTGGATTGCTTCGCGTTCTTCCGGTGCCACGCAGTATGGGTTTTGTCGAATTGGTCTTGCCGTCGCTTCCGTTATAATTCGGTGCTTTGTCAGTGGCGTTTGATTTACCCTCGAGGTCGACGAAAAACAATCTTCAAACTGGCCGAGAATATCTAGAAGACTCTGCCTCTGCGCTAGCGATAATCTGTGCTCACGTCGACAGGCAGTGGTGGTGAAGCGGCCGGCGTCTCTGCCTGTTGTACTGCGAAGCACTCGCGGAATTCTACAATTTCTTCAAAGTATGCAACTGTGGTACCCTCTGCAATGTGTCGACGCTCGTTGCTGAAGTTTGTCAACAGGACCTCTGCTTGCCCAGACACTACACTGACGAGACTTCTGGCAATAGCGATTCCTTGAGATAGTAAAAGTGTCGATATTTGTTCCGGGACACCTTCTCCACTATGCTGTGTGTTACACGTGACAGAGACGAGGCGGCATGACAACGGTGGCATGGTCACGTCGTCATCACGCGCATGGGCTTGCGCTGCAGCGCTGCGCTATGGTCCGCTGAGAAGGTCAGTATACCGTCCGGTACATTTATAATGGCACCGTACTCTCGCAGGAAATCCATACCCAAGATGGCCTGTTTACAACACTCAGAAAGAATAACGAAGGTTGCCACGAATGATGAATCCCCGATCTTGATTCGTGCGGTGCACTTTCCGGTAGGTGTCAGCAGCTGGCCTCCGGCTCCTCTAATTTGCGGCCTCGTCCATTCCATTTTTACCTTCTTGAGTTGGTCGGCCAGATTCGCACTCATTATTGAAAAGTCCCGCACCAGTGTCGACCAGTGCGGTCACGTCGTGACCGTCAATTGAAAGTGCAATGTCGGTGGTGACAATCTCGTCTTTCGTCGGTTCATTCGAAATGTGTGGCACTTCATACGGCGGTAACGGGGCATTTTGAAATCTTCGGCAATTCACAACCTTCCCCCCTAAGGTCGCTGCTTTTAGTTTCCCCGGCGTGGACTGGGAGACCTTCCTCTCGCCATGTCCGTGGTGCTACCTCTATTAGATCGGAGAAAATGACCTGGGGAGGGCGAGTGTGACCGGAACCTAGGAGAAACGTTTCGCGGGATCGTCGCGCTCGTTTCAACGTTGCGTCTTCCGTCGAAATATCGCCGAGGGGTAGTGGACGGAAATCCTTGATACCCGGCAACGCGATGAGGACAATACCGCACGATGTGGCCTGCTTCCCCACAATGGAAGCACAGGGGCCTGTAGTCAGGGGTACGCCATATGTCTGTTTTGCGGAGTGGGGGTCGCATCGGCGTCGACGTTTCCCTGTAGTGCCAAGGCACTGTCGGCGGCTGTTGCTGGTGGCACTGTTGAGGTGGCGGCACGTTAGATCTAGGCTGTCGACGGAGAATATCTGCATATGTTGGCCTAACTATTTCAGTGTTCGGCTCGGGAAGTGAAAGCGCTTGCCTTATTTCTTGGCGAACAACTTCTGTGACCGACGCAACCGCGCAGTCATTCGGTGTGGCGGCGAGCTTCTTCACCTCTTCTTGCACAATTTCGCGTATTAGGTCACGCAAAGAACGCTCGTCAGGAGTCACAGTGGTCATGGTGGTTGCGCTGATTTGTCCGCTGTTGTTTGGACGGTCGTACTGGCGGTACCGTAGCTGTAGGGCGCGTTCTATGGCGGTCGCCTTCTTCGAAAATTCGTCGACTCTTGAAGGTGGGTTCCGTACGAGACCAGCAAACAGCTGCTCTTTAACACCACGCATGAGGTGGCTGTTCTTTCTATTCTCGGACATATCGGGATTGGCCCGATGAAAGAGACGAGCCATGTCCTCAACAAACATAGCAACAGACTTGTTGGGCTTTTGAAACCGTAATTCAAGGAGTCGTTGTGCATGCTCCCGCCTTTCGATGTTTGCGAAGGTGTCCAGGAACTTCTGCCGGAACCCGTCCCACGTTGACCACACGCGATTCGTGAACCACGTGCGAGGCCCGTCTTGAAGAGGGAAATACACGTACCCCCAACTTCTGTGCGGCGTTCTACCCGTTAACGTTGGCTGTGCGCTCGAACTCGTCAAGCCAGTCATCTGCGTCCTCATATGTGTTGCCATGCAAGTCCACGGGAGTTTTAGGGGTGAAAACAGTCACCTGTGTCGTGCTTGGGCTCGTCATGGTGGGGCAACTGCTTCCCGGGGCGGTCATGTTTTCCGTCCAAGGACCGAACTCTGGGCTCAGGCCTAACAGGCGGCGGCTGGCGCGGTGAACGGGTGTTTCGACGAGCGGAAGTCTTTGTGGACTAGATCCCGGGCTGTTGGAAGGTGTCCTGGACATGTACCCAGCTCCTCCACCAGTGTCACGACGCAGACACAGCAGGAGTTCGATATAGAAGAGCTCACTTTAATTAAAAATGAAAGGCGCTCGGAAAGAGGACCGGGCAAGAGCTTCGTCTTCCTCTCTGGCTGTGCGAGCTCTCCTCTGCAGGTTGAATGCGGCAATATGATTATAAAAAACGCTGTATTGGAGGACTCCGAAAATTTCTATTACCTGTGTACTTTAACGTGCACCATAATCTGAGCGCATGGGCCAACAGCATTTTCGCCTCCATTGAAAATACAGCAGCCACAGCCGGGATTCCATCCCGCGACCTGCGTGTGAGCAGCCGAGTATCTTAGCCACTCGACCACCACGGTGGGACTAAATACGTGCTGTTGACATCAGAAATGTGATCTTTTACTCGACTCTTATTATGGAGTATAAAAGGAATCGGCACAATTCGTCAATCTAACGGAGCAGAGGATTGAGTGTTTTCGAAGTCATATCATCACTTTTTATGAGCGTGTGTGGCGTCACGTAGCCCGTGAACGTATTACGAGCTGGTAGCTGACCAAAAGTCCATCGTATACAACCTAAAGGTACCAACTCTGCATGTACGAGACCATCGTTAATGAATTAAGGACAGAAGTGTATACTTAAAGGCTCGTTTTTTCGTGTTCCATGGTGGCTAGTGTGCCACACTTGGCACCATAGCTACTAGTGGCGCTGACTGACACTCCCACGTTTAAATTTCTATATAAATCCA
>WOVY01008450.1:0-17709 GCA_013436015.1 Rhipicephalus annulatus | reverse complement strand
AGTACTTGCTCAGGAGTTTTTCGCTGAGACCTCGCCGTCTAACAGGAGTCCAAACCCACACTTGGTCACCAGGTTGATAGGAGACTTGTCGATGGTGGATATTGTACCTTCGGGCGTCTTCACATTGCTGCGAACTTATGTGCACGCGAGCTAATTGACGTGCTTCCTCTGCACGCTGAATGTAATCATCGACATCAGGAGTTAGTAGCTTTCCTGGTCGATGTCACAAGGAATCTTAGCGTCTAGCATGGTTTGCACGTCTCGACCGTAAACGAGGCGAATGGTGCGAACCTTGTCGTTTCCTGGATTGCGGTGTTGTACGCAAACGTTACGTATGGCAGGATTTCGTCCCATGTTTTATGCTGCACATCCACGTACATAGAAATCATGTCCGCAAGCGTTTTGTTCAGCCTTTCTGTTAAGCCGTTACTCTGGGGGTGGTATGCGGTTGTCTTGCGGTGGTTTGTGTAACTGAGCTTGAAGATGCCGTCCAACAGTTTTGCCGTAAACGCTGTCGCTCGGTCAGTGATGATGAATGACGGGGCACTGTGACGAAGCACAATGTGGTGCATGAAAAACTGGGCGACTTCAGATGCTGTACCGCATGGCAGTGGCTTCGTTTCAGCGTAACGCGTCAAGTAATCAGTTGCGATGATGATCCACTTGTTTCCGGAGTGAGACAAAGGAAACGGTCCAAGGAGGTCCATCCCAAATTGGTCAACGGCGTACGCGGTGGATCGATGGGTTGTAAGATGCCTGCAGGCTTTACAGGTGGTGACTTGCGACGCTGACATTCGCGGCATCCTTTCACGTAGCGTTTGACACAAGCTGCGAGTTTGGCCAGAAATATAGCTGTCGAACCCGGTCGAGCGTCCGTGAGTATCCCAGATGGCCGGATGTCGGCTCATCGTGGCAGGCTAATAAGATGTCATCACGAAGGTCTTGAGGGACGACTAGAAGATAAGATCTGCTGCCAACACCGGTGTTTTTTCTTGTATAATATGCCGTGTCGTAAGCAAAATGACGGCAACGTACGGGAAAGTGGACGAGGAACAGACGCGGTGCTGCCTTCTAAATGATCGATGATGGGCCTTAACTCGGGGTCCTCTCGTTGCTTACTGAGGAGGTCCGCGCCACTGAGAGTCCCCAGGAAGGCGCTGTCGTCTTCTACAGCTTTATGGTCGGATTCCAGAGGTGCCCGTGATAGCATGTCGGCGTCTTCATGCTTTCTACCCGACTTGTATACGATGGTGGCATCGAACTCCTGAAGTCGCAGACTCCACCGTGCTAATCGCCCAGAGGGGTCTCGGAGGTTAGCCAACCAACATAAAGCATGGTGATCGGTCACAACTTTGAATGGTTGATAATCCCGCATGCAAGGCGGTTCCCTTAAGGCATGCTGGACTTCATCTCGGACAACGCTGGACAACGAGGAGGTAGTGGGCTGCGAGGGCACTGACAGCTTCTGGGAGTTCTTCGCGGATGACTGAACGTATGATCTCTCGGAAGAAATCCATTTGGCCACCGAAAGCTCTAAAGTAGTCTGTAGTTGAAGCGTTGACGTGCCGTTCGTATGACGGGGCCCGGTACCTAAGAGTGCTTTCTATGGTGACGGCTTCCGTGAGAAATTCTGACACAGTCTTGGTGGACTGCGTACAAGCCCACCGAAAAGCTTCTCTTTCACTCCGCGCATGAGGTACCGTACCTTCTTTTCTTCTGGCATGCCGGGGTCAGCTCGGTGGAAAAGGCACGTCATTTCTTCGACATACATCGCAACCCATTCGTTCGGCAATTGTATGCGGGACTGCAGATCGCGCTCAGCTCTCTCCCAACGGTCAGGGCTGGCATATGTCCCAAGAAGTCGGCGTTTGAAGTCTTCCCATGATGTGAGAATACCTGCCCGGTTCTCATACCAGACACGTGCGCCGTCCAAAAGACGTAAATAGACGTGCCGCAGTTTGTCTGCGTCGTCCCACTGGTTGTGCACGGCAACAAACTCGTAATGAACAAGCCAATCTTCTACATCCTCAAGTGCAGTGCCATGAAAGGGATTTGGCGTTCGCGGTGTGAGTAAGGTGCAATGAAGCGGCGTTGTGCCATTCGTACCGGTTTGGGTTGGTGTCGGTAGGGCTGGCCGGAGCTGCCAAGTTGTTTGCGAGCAGTCCAAACTCCGGGGATAGCCCTCGGATTCTTCTGCTGGCGCGATGCACAGCTGTGACTACCGGTACGACGCTTGTGTTCGTGCTATGTGGAGGGGTACGGTGCATAGATTACCCAGCACGTCCACCAGTTTGTCACGCACCAAGAGCCGTAGAGACAAGACAGGAACAGCGAAGCAGAAAGACACGAGCGTGTATCTTAAGAACGAGGCGCTAACCACACTTCTTCGTCCTCTTTGCCCTTTTCGGCTCGCTAGGGCTTGCCGGCTCACAACTCTAGGCGGCAATATATATATATATTGTAATGAATCTGAGTAACGAACTCTCTGCTGGTAATGAAGAAGACGATGATGATCGGTGGCTGTAGTAGTAGCTCGCGAACGCCGTTCGCCATTAGCCAGACCTGCCTGATAAAGCACATTTTGCCAAGCTGCGTCTGAACCTTTTTAGACGTACAACACCTCTTTTTTAAGTGGTGGTGGAGCCGGGGTTCCCGGCTTAAAACTGAGGTGTTTGTACGTCGAAAAAAGTTCAGACGCAGCTTGGCAAAATGTGCTTTATCAGGCAGGTCTGGCTAATGGCGAGCGGCGTGCGCGAGCTACTACAACAGCCACCGATCATCATCGTCTCTTCATTGCAAGCAGAGCGTCCGTTATTCAGATTCATTATTTCACTACAATATATATATATATATATATATATATATATATATATATTGACACAATGTGACTTTAAGTTACGCACGCTAGCAAATACTTGTGCCTTCTAGATGATTTGCGATGCACGAGCCTGCGGGACCCAGCTGCGCGCGAACCGTGTTGAAAGAAAAGAAGAACGTAGAAGAAGAGGCAGAAGGGAATTGGGAATTCTCGAGACAATCTACCTCCCTCAATTTTTACTTGCATAGATCAGGCATATTGAATTCCCCTATGTGCATTTACTGTAATCAAGAGGAAACGATCAGTCATTTTTTAATACATTGTCGCCGTTTCGATTTATTCAGGCAAAGCATACTAACATCACCTCTTCAAAGACTGGGCTTGCAACTATCACAACCTGATCTTCTTTCATTTGGAGCCTCTACACTAGATTTCAGCCACAGGGATGTTTTATTCGCCGTTCAAGAATACATCACTGCGACTAAACGATTTTCTTGCTAAATTGCTGTCTCACTATTTTTCTTCTTTTTTTTCTGCAAACTTGATACCGGTATTTCAAATCAAAATTAAGTTACAAAAAAATTGTAGGAATGACGCAATGCTGAAAGTTTAGGGCAAATTCACCTTATAATCGGCCAATCCCCTTCTTTGGGTACGAGCCATTTGCACAAGGAAAACAACAACAACAACAACAACAACAATCTAGCTGTGCTATAATTCTCGGGCACAAGTTCGCCCAGCCTACGTTAGCTTATTAAAAGAGTTTATTGCAAAGTGCGTTACAAATCTGGTGGAAGTGCTGGGTGTGATGCCAAGCCCCTCTCGAGTGACGTAGCACAGTCCAGAACCACAGCGATTTCGACCCAACGAGCTTGACGCCTGTTCATCAGCGCTGCAGTCGACGCCTACGTGGTGAGGGTCCTGAATTTTCACCTTTATCGACTTCGCTTGGAACATCAACGGCTGTGAACGGGTACGCAACCGACATGACAGCTCAGGTCACTCCAGCCAACATTGTCGTAAACTAGCCAATGCTACCAAAGCCGTTCCACGGCGAAAGCTACGAGGACGCAGAGGACTGGCTTGAGCACTTTGAACGCGTCGCAAAGGCTAACGGATATGGGGAAGAGCGCAAACTTGGACGTGTTTACTTCGCACTGGAAGATAGCGCACGAACGTGGTATGAAAACCACGAAGCCACCTTCCGGTCATGGAATGATTTTCGACGGGAGCTGCTCGCTGCTTTTCTGAACACAGACCGCAAAGAGAGAGCTGAAGCTGCGCTCCAGACAAGAAATCAGCGCAATAACGAAACTGTTGCCATGTATCTGGAAGACATGTCTCGCTTATTCTGCCGAGCGGATTCAAATATGAGCGAAGACAGGAAGCTGCGCCATCTGATGCGAGGCGTGAAGCAAGAATTCTTTGCCGGACAAATTCGAAGCCCGCCGCGCACCGTCGCCGAGTTTCGTTCCGAGGCGACTACAATGGAAAGGACGCTACAACAGCGAGCAAGGTTATACAACCGGGATGCGATCGTCACTTCCTTGGACATGTTGCCACCAGCCTTCGGTAACGGCATGGAAGCACTACGCGAGCTGCTGCGGTCTGTTGTGCAAGAAGTGCTGCAGAAGCAGCGTCTTGACCAGAACGCTCCAATGCTTTCGTCTCTGGCCGATGTGATCCGTGAGGAGGTCAGGCAGGTGGTACGCGAACCTTCGAGCAACGCACAGCCAGGGCCGCCCACTACAACAGAAGACAGGAATGACGTATGCTGATGTGCTACTACGAGGACCTTCAGGACGTGCGGACGTCGCGGCGGCTGCACCTATGCAGTACCCGATGCCGCCGAGCACCCTGCAGCCAACGCCAGAGAGGAGACTAAGGAAGAGCGATGTATGGCACACTCCCGACAGGATACCGCTGTGTTACCACTGTGGGGAGCCTGGTCATCTCTACCGAACGTGCCACTACCGCCAGGCAGGACTACGTTTTTTTCCTGTTAATGCACCTCGACCACGAAATGGTGAACGTCCCTTCGAAATTGAAGAATACCTGTCAGGTCGTCAAACCTCAAGTGGCTTCCAACGACACCAACCTCGGGCAACGACAACGGGGAGGTATAGATCGCCTAGCCCCCGACCTTCAGCAAGCTCCCCAAGGTCTCGTTCCCCAAGCCCGCGTCGGGAAAAACTAGAGTCAGCGACCTGTGGAGGCAAGGCCGCTGTCGACGCTAATGCAGAAAAACCTCCATTGCTGACTCTGAACGATGACCGATTCAGAAACCGGTGCTTCGATAGTGACGTTGCTTCCGATTTACGTGTGTTCGTTGACGGCTACGAAGTCATCGGACTGGTAGATACCGGCGCAGATTATTTAGTGATGAGTAGTGGACTTTCTAAAATACTAAAGAAAGTGCTGACTCCTTGGAACGGACCACAAGTTCGCACAGCAAGAGGGCACCTCATCGACCCTACTGGAATATGCACAGCAAGAATCGGAATACGGGGTTTCACGTACGTCACCAGTTTTATTGTGCTGCCGGATTGCTCAAGAGACTTGATTATCGGCATGGATTTCTTACGAGCTAATGGCACTGTAATTAACTTGCGAGAATCTTCCGTCTCATTCTCGACTAGGCACGCGATTGCTGCCTTTGAAACGGAAGAAAACGTATATGACCTTTGTATTGCAGATGATGGCGTCATGGTTCCACCAAGATCGAGCATATCTGTCGCAGTAAACAACAAAGCATTCAGTGAATTCGAAGGATTTGCTGACAACAACACTAACTTACTACTCCAAAAAGGGATCTGCATGGCACGAGGCCTTGTTAAGCTACGTGACGGATGTGCAAATGTTCTACTCACAAACTTTGGAAATGAGGTGCAGCACGTTGCAAAAGGAACCATCATCGCCAGTCTGAATGATTTCGTCCAGGTTACGGAGCTGCGAACTTTGGAAACCAATGATTCTGATTTCGAAGACGTGGAGTCCGTCCTTGCAGCCATCGACATCGAGCCAGGCCTACTACCAAGCGAAAAAGAGCAAATAGAGGGTCTTTTAAGGGCATTCGCCGAATGTTTGTCGTTGTCATCTAAGGTTCGACGCACTCCTGTCACCAAACATCGCATCATTGTCGACGAGTCAGTGAGGCCAATACACCAGCATTCCTACCGAGTGTCACCAAGAGAAAGAGAAGCTATTGGTAATCAGGTTAAAGAAATGCTCGAAGACGATGTAGTCCAGCCTTCATCAAGTCCATGGGCGTCACCTGTTGTTCTTGTGAAGAAAAAAGACCAAACCTTACGTTTCTGCGTTGATTATCGGAAGCTGAATGCCGTCACCAAACGGGATGTTTATCCTCTGCCAAGAATTGATGACACTCTGGATAGGCTGCGAAATGCCAGACATTTTGCCTCATTGGATCTTAAAAGTGGGTATTGGCAGATAGAAGTTGACGAAAGAGATCGCAAAAAGACAGCGTTTGTGACACCGGACGGTTTATACGAGTTCAAGATACTCCCTTTTGGCCTTTGTTCAGTACCCGCCACATTCCAACGGATCATGGACACAGTGCTTTGGGGTCTTAAATGGCAGTCATGTCTGGTTTATCTCGACGATGTTGTAGTTTTCTCTGCTACCTTTGAGCAACATTTGGAAAGGCTCCGGGCCGTGCTCACTGCGATCAAATCAGCGGACTTGACGATAAAACCACAGAAATGTCATTTCGGCTTCCGTGAGCTCCTTTTTCTCGGCCATGTCATCAGTGCAAAAGGCATCCGCCCAGACCCTGCAAAAACTGAGGCCGTAGCAAGATTTCCGAAGCCAACAGACAAAAAGGCTGTTAGGCAATATTTAGGTCTCTTCGCCTATTATCGACGGTTCGTTAAAAATTTTTCACGAATTGCTGAACCACTGACACGGCTGACAAAAGAGTAAATGCCTTTCGTATGGCTTGCCGAACAAGAGGATGCCTTCAATGAACTACGAAAGTGCCTTCAAAGCCATTCTGTTCTGGCGCATTTTGACGAGGAAGCGGAAACCGATATCCACACGGATGCAAGCAATTTAGGTCTTGGGGCCGTGCTCATCCAATGGCAAAACGGACAAGAACGAGTCATTGCGTATGCTAGTCGCACTCTTTCGAAAGCTGAGGTGAACTACTCAGCGACCGAGAAAGAATGCCTTGCCGTGGTATAGGCTATCAGCAAGTTTCGACCATATTTATATGGTAGGCCTTTTCGAGCTATAAGCGACCATCATTCGCTATGCTGGCTGGCTATTCTCAAGGACCCATGTGGACGGCTTGCACGATGGAGCTTGCGATTACAGGAGTATGATATCACGCTTGTGTACAAGTCAGGTCGCTAGCACAGTGATGCGGACTGCTTGTCACGTGCTCCGATTAAACCTGCTGCTTCTGCTTCCACCGTGGATGGTGAAGATTTTATTTTCTTGGGAGCTGTGACACCATCAGAGATGGCACATCAGCAGCGATCCGACCCTGAGATACTCCTCTTGATCAAGTACCTTCAAGGACAGTCTGTCGATGTTCCACGACCTTTTGACCGCGGCTTGTCAGCGTTTGTCCTACGAAACAACATCCTGTATAAAAGGAACTTTGACAAACAATACAGCGACATTCCTGCTTGTCGTCCCTTCACCTCTGCGACCAGAGATTTTGGAGGCTTGCCACGACGATCCATCAGCTGGACACTTAGGAGTAAGCAGAACGTTAGCACGCATCCGCACTAAATACTACTGGCCGAAGTTGCTTAGCTCTGTACGACACTATGTCAGAACCTGCCGGGACTGCCAAAGACGTAAAACGCCACCGCTAAAACCAGCAGGTCTCCTTCAACCGATAGAACCACCAGAAGCCCCATTCACACAAGTGGGAATGGACTTACTGGGCCCATTTTCTACGTCGTCATCGGGAAAACGGTGGATAATAGTTGCGACCGACTATTTAACCAGATATGCCAAGACAGCGACTCTAGTTAAAGGATCAGCCGTTGAAGTAGCCGAATTCTTCGTCTTCAACATAGTACTGCGGCACGGAGCTCCAAAAGCGTTGATCACGGACCGGACTGCATTTACGGCCGACCTGAGGAAATGTATCATGAAATTGACGCACATCAGTCATAGAAAAACGACGGCATATAATACTCAAGCAAATGGTCTTACAGAACGACTGTACAGAACGCTAGCTGATATGTTGTCAATGTACGTTGATATAGAACACCGCACTTGGGATAAAATATTACCCTATGCAACATTCGCCTATAACACTGCGATGCAAGAGACAACACGGATGACGCCATTCCAACTTGTTTTTGGCCGGACGGTAACGACATCTTTAGATGCAATGTTACCTATTGACGAGACGCCCGAGAATTACTATGACGTTCACGACTACATACAAAGAGCAGAAGAAGCCAAACAGCTGGCACGATATCGCATTCTCCAACAGCAGAAAACCGACACGCATCGATACAATCTGCGAAGAAGGGAGGTCCAGTACGCACCAGGAGACAGAGTATGGGTGTGGATTCCTGTACGAATTCGTGGCCTGTCAGAAAAACTGCTTCGCCGCTATTTCGGTCCATACAGAGTGCTCCGCCGCGTCGGCTCGCTCAACTACGAAGTTATGCCAGAGGGTCAGGATATTTCATCCCGACGGCGGCACCGCACGGAAACTGTGCATGTCGTCAGGATGAAACCATATCACGATAGACAATGAAACGCTGAAGATACAACGTTCTCTGACGTTAACGACATCACCGACGAGGGCTTGTGAATGACTGCCATGCAACCAGTTTGACACAAGCATCGGGACGATGCACTCTGGAAAGGGGGGCAATGACACAATGTGACTTCAAATTACGCGCGCTAGCAAATACTTATGCCTTTTAGATGATTTGCGATGCACGAGCCTGCGGGACCCAGCTGCGCGCAAACCGTGTTGAAAGAAAAGAAGAACGTAGAAGAAGAGGCAGAAGGGAATCCTCGAGACAATCTAGCTGTGCTATAATTCTGGGGCACAAGTTCGCCCAGCCTACGTTAGCTTATTAAAAGAGTTTATTGAAAACTGCGTTACAATATATATATAAGGGAAAGAAGTGCATAAATAAGGGCTCGTAATGCAGTGTTCTGACAAAAAATTAATGAGATCTAACAGACATTAATGCCAAGGATTGTATTCGGGAATTCATTAGCACCAATGTAATGTAAATAAGAAGGAAAAAAGTGGGTGAAAAGTAGCTTCCGTGAGCAGTTATTCCTGCTCACGTCAAGTTATTTTTTCATATGATACGTATGGTATCATTCTTATCAATATTATTATTATTATTATTTATTCTATCTACTTGTATGTCACGTACGCTCCTTTGTTTTTCCATTTTATATACTGCCTGTAAAAAAAGCAACGGTGGCAATCTTTAGTCTGTTCATTGGCAAAAAGCCACAATTGTTTTTGTGACCTTGTAACAACATCGCTGTAACCGGCTCTGCCGGGCCTAGTCGCACAATTTCTTGGTACTTAGACAGGCCTGTTTCTGTGTATAAAATGCGAATCATCTGTTAGCAAACTGCAGCGACTTAGAGCGTATCTATCTATCTATCTATCTATCTATCTATCTATCTATCTATCTATCTATCTATCTATCTATCTATCTATCTATCTATCTATCTATCTATCTATCTATCTATCTATCTATCTATCTATCTATCTATCTATCTATCTATCTATCTATCTAGCTATCTATCTATCTATCTATCTATCTATCTATCTATCTATCTGTCTATCTATCTATCTATCTATCTATCTATCTATCTATCTATCTATCTATCTATCTATCTAGCTATCTATCTATCTATCTATATATCTATCTATCTATCTATCTATCTATCTATCTATCTATCTATCTATCTATCTATCTATCTATCTATCTATCTATCTATCTATCTATCTATCTATCTATCTATCTCTCTATCTCTCTATCTATCTATCTATCTATCTATCTATCCGCTTACGTTTGGGTGCTCTCGTCGTCACCCCGTTAACTTGGCGTGAACCAAAATTAACAAAAGGAGGGTGAGATGGTTTGGCGAATGTGACATGCTGGTCAAGACATGAATCATGTCACGATCCCGTCGTGTACGTCGTCAAACACTTCCCACCAACCCACAGGCAGCAATGTGCCGCTGGTGTGTGGGTATGTGCAACAAGTGATTTTCGCTACCCAGGAACGATGAGAACACACATGGGCAATTTTAACACGTGAGTGTTAAGGAATACCCAACATCGGTAGCGTCGACTCGACGAACGCATAGAATAAATGTCAGGGTTAAGAAAAACCTGATACAGGCAGTGTTGAACCCCTGACGAATGCAAATAATATATTTCAGGGTCGCAGCGGACATCGAACTCAAGCATTCTGCGTGGCAGTCAATCAAGCATTCTACCACAGAGCTACGCCAGGTCTCGCAACTTCTTTTCAAATAGACGCTAATGTTCGTGAAACGTCTGCAGTGGTTTCAGTGCTGCCTACCCAATTTCGTAAACATTACATATGTACTCCTTTGATACAGCCATCACGTCGGGTTTGTATCAATTGTGGTTAGGTGCCCTGCAGTTAAGTTGATTTCTGTAGCAGTGTCCAGGGCCTGCATCTTCGCGAGCATCAGCGCTTCATATCAGCTTTTGGTGTCGCTAACACGCATGCTCCACTTGTCATCGTTGCGTATGTGCAAACATCTGGTCATATAAACGTGTGCAACTCCTCAACATATGTATTCGCGTGCAACATTTGTGCATATATTTAGCGTCATTTCATGACATGTAGCTCAATAAAAAGAAATTGCAACATGGTTATCTTCCCTCCGCATGCTTCGTCATGCGTTGATTCCTAGGTACGTGGGGTCTGCCGAATTTTATTCTTATGGCTGTGTAGAATAAATTATTATTATTATTATTATTAATATTGTTATTATTATTATTATTATTATTATTATTATTATTATTATTATTATTATTATTATTATTATTATCCGATTGTACCATCAGCAGCTAGACGGTCATCACTTCGCACTTCTTCATGGCCAGCTTTCTTGTGTGCCCTACTACTGTCTGTTGTATGACGTCAAGTATCCATGCTCGAATAGTGATCTGCATGCTTTTTATCGGTGTTTTATGAAACATGATCCACTGTGTATTTTAGACGACGGTTTCCTTGAACAATGGTATTATAGGCTCACCAGTTTCGTGACAGCTAGGAATTGTGAACATTTGGATAACGTACTTCTTTAGGTATAAATGAAATGAATTGTGCTAGTTTCTTCGTCACTACGACGGAAAATTTGCAGCTGTCTTCTAATTAAAATTTCTCAATGTGACAGTGACTCTCTGACTTCTCATTACAGAGATATCTGCGAAGCGTAAAATCAGTCGCAATTTTCGCGTTGTATGAAGCCAAGTGTGCCACGTATATCATCACGCCGTATACACTTTGTTGCGATGAAACTAACATCGCTTTAATAGTATTGTGGACGTGTGCTACCATTTACATCATACCATGTACTAGAGTTAACACGCCACAGTTGTCTGCACACTAAGCATGTTCACGATATTCACATGGCGACTAAGTTTACCTAAACGTGTAGAAATCGCCGGCTCCTTTACACTAAATCGATTCCCGCAGTCTTCAGGACTTTCAGGAGAATATTTTTTAAGAACGATCAACAGTTTATCCTCTTTGTTTTACCTTGAGCTTACTTGCATATGGTGCCTTTATTTAGGCAGAACAGTGTGTTAAAATTTTTTAGAAGTGGAGCTGTCACAAATTCAAAGACAGCCAAACGAGAACAGCGCCACGTGAAATGTGTGTTTAGAGAAAGTGATTAATTGAGATGTGGGGTTTAACGTCCCAAAACTACTACATGAATATGAGGGACTCTTTTAAAGATAGTGTGCAACGTTTGCTAGTACGCTTTATTCAACTGTGGGAGGGGCATGATCCATTCTAATTACAGGTGAAACAGTGCATCGCCAACCGCTGGATGGTTTAAGACTCTACGAGTATTTTATTTACTCCTCTACGGGAGACCAATAAGCTGTCCCTAAATACCATGCCTAAATGTGTTTAGAAAAAGTGGTTAATGATCTAGAGTACTTGGTATTCTACTATGGGAGAGCTGAAAGCCGTCCCGTACTGTCCAGCCCATTTCGCTTGAAGGTGCAACCGTGAGAGTATCGACAGATCCGAATGACAAGGCACATCTTGTTTGAATGAACGTCAAGGGCCCCCGTGCCTAATCTGGTTTTGTTTCCGAGATTAGCTGTCTGGCCAAATAGCTTCACGAGTAACCTATAGAGCAACAAGTACTGCAAAAAAGGTAACAGTCCTACTTCGTATTTTTTAAGCTGCTCCCTGCCACATGAAGAAAATTCTTCATTGAAAAGCACATAATTCAGCAGTCATGTACAAGTGGTTCACTCATTGCCCTAGACGGACTACACTCGTCGACAAATTTTTTAGGCACTGAAGTGGAAGCTACGGAGAGCTAAATCATAGAGAAAGAAGAAGACGCTAAATCGCGTGCATCCTACCGTCAGTGAAGGTAGGTCCAAAGTTGCACCCGTGTTTTTAACGTGAAATACACATGTTCCTCTTTTATTTTCTACGTGGAGCTGTTTGAGGCAGGACGCACCTAACATTAGTGAGATATTCGTATTTCTTTTGAGTTATCCGTTGTGACTTCTTGTTTCTGAACGCGCGATGAAGTGCCGCCTTTTCACATGCATCTCAAATGCTAAGCGGCGCCGGCGTCTACATGAAACGCTGATGGGAAGCCCCCGTCACTTTTCACAGCGTAACGAGACGCGCGCGCAAACGGACTACTTCGCGCAGTGCTAATGTGCAGAAGCTCCGCCTTCTTAGCTTTCATTCAGTGCCAAGAAATGTTTTCGCGGAGTACAGGATGGTAATAGAATAAGCCAGGCGCAGAAAAGATGTTAGCCAGAGAAAATTTTGAACTAGCATAAAAAAATGGCAGATCCCATGTACATGGGGATTATGATATGCGAAGCACGAATGAGAAAGGTTGATATCTCACTTTAAAATCAGCACAACGTTACGAGGTGGAGCGAAAATGATGCCGTGCATGAGTTCCGTGTCATGATTATCATGTTTGGATGTGTCGTTTATTTTGGTTATCTATTCGCATCAATTGATACCAAATTTAGTATATGTGGAGCTAGCTAAACGACCGCGAGCACGCTATTAGCGTGGTAGGTTGTCATGTTCTTACAACATGACACAATTGTGAGGATTATCATGTTTGCGCCAGTTATATATTTTGGTCATCCATTGACGTCTCGTAACACCAAATTTGGTATATGTAGAGCTAGCAAAACGGCCGCGAGTCCATCATGAAGAGCGCAATATACTCCAATGTAGCGTTGACGCTCGCGCACACTGGGCACAGCGACGCTACGTAAGCAAAATGCGAGCGCTCTATAGTCTGACCGCCAGGCGCGACCAGCGTCCGTCGGCGCGGCCCGACGGCAATCGGCGCGAAATGCGACATGCAGCATTTCGAGCCGATGCATTACCCAGACAACACTGCGTCTCCCTCCTTTCGTGATGGAGGGACGCCGGACGCGTTGAAAACAGGCATGCGTCACAGCAACGCAGTGCGGCGCGCGCCTGCGAGTATATGGGAGGATTGGCGCCTGGCGTGACAACGCCGGCATGACCCGACGAAATGAACGCCGGTGAGCACGCGCACCGCTTCACGTCGAAATGCATTGGAGCCTTTACTGTGACATGTAGTGATGTTCTCACATGACACGCATCACATGATTATCATGTTTGCACCAGCCACATACCTTCGTCATCCATTGGCGTCTCGTATTACGAAATTTCGCATATGTCAAGCTACCGAAATGGCCGCGAGAGCTTCATGAGTGTGGTATGTAGTCATGTTGTTACATGACACGCATGTCATGGTTATCATGTTTGTATGTGTCATTAACCTATCTCGTTCGTTCGCGTCACGTAATACCGAGTTTGGCACGGGAAGTTATCGAAACGGCTGCGAGCGCATCATGAGCGTAGCATGTAGTCATGTTGTTAAATGACACACATCTCATGTTTATAATGTTTGCACCAGTATCATACCTTCGTCCTCCATTCACGTCCCGTAACAAGAAATTTTGTATTAGTGAAGCTAGCGAAACGGCCGCCAGCGCATCATGAGCGTGGCATTTAGTCATGTTGTTACATGACACGCATCTCATGATTACCATGTTTGCACCAGTGAGATATTTTTGTCATCCATTCACGTGCCGTAATACCATATTTGGTATATGTGACACTAACGAAACGCCTTCGAGCGCATCGAAAGCTTGGCATGTAGTCATGTTGTTACATGACACGCAATGTCATGGTTTTCTTGCTAGGGTTTGCCGCTTGTGTTCGCTATGCAATCGTGTCATACGATACCAGTTTTGCAACATGCCATGTGAACGAAACCACCGCAAGTGCTGCAGGACCATGAAATGTAAATCATGACGTTCATGACATCCATGTCATGATTTCTTGTTATGACTAATCAGATGTGTTCTTTATACAGTCACGTTATGCCATACCAAGTTTGGTATCGATAGCATTATCGACGGGGCCAGGATAGCTTAAAGTCGTAGGTGGCTAGATAGATAGATAGATAGATAGATAGATAGATAGATAGATAGATAGATAGATAGATAGATAGATAGATAGATAGATAGATAGATAGATAGATAGATAGATATGTTAAAAGTCACTGAAGTTTGCTAAGAAATGCTTCGCATTTTAAACGCGCACATAGGACAGCTAGAGGATGGGGCGCTTCGGTTTTATTTTTGCCATGATGACGCAAACCTAGCGGGCTGCAATGGCTGAAATTCAGTTTGGTATTAGTGAATCCTATTGGCCAGGTTAGTGAATCAAGGAGAATTTGGCTCTGCCTGTGCTGAAGTCATAAATTAAGCCGTTCAGTGGCTACTTTAAAAAGCAATGCCAGTGAGCCGTTGAAACCAGTTCGTTCACATAAATGATATGAGCCATTTAGAGCCGGTCACTCAAGTGAACCGCTTTGCCATCTCTTAGAGGCCGTTTTCAGAATGCCACGGTGATTTGTTTAGAATGAACTGGTAATGTTCACGCAAATTACGGTGTGAGCAGAGGACAACAGCGTTCGGCTCACATGCTGTACAAAGTTTCATGTCTGCTCAGAAAAGTGGTAAACAATTTAGAGTACTTGGTTCTCTACTATGCGAGAGCTGAGAGCCGTCCCGTGTTCCTCATACCTAATTGATGAGACGGCTTCTGCATAAATTCAGTTCGTTTACAGAGCTAGCAGTCAACAAGGTAAAGTTCAAATATGAGTCTTATGTGTAGAGACCCTTTGACGGTTTACAAACACAGGCCCTTGATGGCATCCGGTTTTACCCATCGATTGGCCCTAATAGCTTCGGGAGGCCAAAAGAGCTTTAGAAAGTTGCCCGATCATTTACTACACTGTCTTTACCTTCTTCGACAAAATTTATTTGAATAAATGTTTATTTGAGCTATACAACTTCAAACACCTTCAATTTATGTGAAAAAATTAAGAGAGACATTTCTTAATTTCAAAAGGAACTTGTAAACATGCTTTTAGTTTTGGACGTTAGGAGCTGGTAAATGAGGTGACCGGAAGTTTTGTGGGGTACAACGCTCGCAATGTTGAAACCGTCTTTAGATAAAGTGCTTAATGATTTGGAGTACTGGTACTCTACTATAGAGCATAAAGAGGTCCCAATTACAGACGGTTTGGGTAACGACTTAGAGTACTAGTTGCTCTGCTCTATGGAAGAGCTCAAAGCCGTCCCGTGGTAACATAAAAATTGTGTTTAGAAAAAGTTGTTCACGATTTAGAGTACTTTGGTACTCAACTCAACAAAATACCTTAGCATAAGCACCGCCAATCGAACCAAATGAATAAGGGCACAACTACTTTAAGTGAACCAGAATAGCCTCCATGGCTGGTCTGGTTGCGCCTCAGAGTTAAGCTGCCTGATCAAATAACTGTACTTACAAGCTGCGGAATAACAATCACTTTTAAAAATAAAAGCATGTTTCATTCGTATCATTTTAGCAATCGTTTAGAAAACTAATAAACAGAGCGAAATAACTGTTTAATAAGAAGCTGTGAACTTAGCCGATATATATATGAAAATCACTCGCTGCTTTGGTGTTAGAAAGATGAAAAGTCAAGAATATTGAGTGGTAAAGAGAATAAATTATATCATGATATAATAAATAAATAAATAAATAATAAATAAATAATAAATAAACAATGCTGGCAGCTCACACTCATGATGCAAGCCTGGAACCAAAACTAGGCAGATCCCACGTAACTTGGGAAATGATGTCATGCGAAGCATTCTGGTGAAAGGTGGCTGCGTTTGTAAATTTTTTTATTCAGCGTAATGTGACGAAGTGGCACTAAAGTTATGCACACATAAACGCACGTTAAATAGCTGTATATGGTTTGTAAAACCAGTTGTTGACAGTTGCGTAACGATGCCAACTGCAACATGGATGCCACCAACACCAGAAGCGGTAAGCTGATATTAAGCGCTGGTGCTCGCGAGAATGAAAGCCCCGGATACTGCTACATATATCAGCTTTAGAGGATGACACCTAACTACAATTGGTATTACACCACGTGACGCATGGGAGTGCGTGCAGTTCATCTGCACCACACAAGCTTTATCAGCTAGCTAGGCTGACATGTACCGCTAGACAGAAGAAGCAGCTGTGCACAACAAAGCACAGAAACCTTTTTGTCAATTGCATTAGCAAAGTTGTTTACGTGATCATACTTTCGTGCGGTGCCTATTATATTGAGCAAACTGGAAGATGCCTCTACGACAGATTGCGTGAGCATGCGTGCAATGTTCGCAGCGGCAACGATGGTTTTCTGGCTCAGCATGTCACTAGATGTGGCCGTGAAATACTGTTTGACAACACAGTCGTACTTAACAAACACAAAGATGAGCGCACAAGGCTTTTTTTATTGATATGATATGTAAGGAGATGTTCGCGCACCATTATGGCGCCGGCTACTCCTTAGCCGTTGATTGAAACTTGAACACGTATCTTGAAGCAAAACATACAGAGCAGTGCATGGAAAATAGAAAACTCAGGCACAGATATGCAAAGACACACTTATGCGCACATATCACAACATAATGGTAAGTAAATGTTCGAAAGTCAATGAAAGAAGTCTCTGGAAATGTCCCTCGTTAATATTTGGTCCACCAGCACAAAACAGCAGAGCACACGTCTGGTCCTTATAAAAGATGCTTCGCTCGTATGTACCTAAAAGTCAACCCATCATTCATTTCCACAACACACACGTGATGGGTGTCACATGATACGTACATAAGAAGTACATGTGTTACAAATTAAAGTTTGTTCTTTCTTAATACTTGTCAGCAATCCCGCTGTCTTGTAAAAAACGTGTTAAGGCTTTTAAAGTGTGTGACTGTAAAACTCTAGTTGGCCATGGGCCCAGAAGTTTTTTTTATGCTAGATGGTCTGGGGTTAATGCGACAGTTCGTACTTGAGACGCGTCTCGGCGTGGACAGTCGATGAGGTGACATACGTCTTCATCTATAATCCACATTCGCATTCAGGAGTGTCAGCTCTGCCGATTCTGTGCACAAAATGTTTGTGATATGCGGTGCCTAGCCTCAATCGGTGAATTAGAGTTTCCTACTTCTATCGAAAGCCAGCGTAATTTTGAATTCAATAAATAGATCTATGTGATAAAATCGCAGCTCTTTGTACTTTGGTCAA
>WOVY01008449.1:0-20327 GCA_013436015.1 Rhipicephalus annulatus | reverse complement strand
GCGAAATTGTGGTACATTGAGTGTTCTCTAGATGGACGCATGGACGGATGCACGGAACGGACAGACAGGCAGACCTAGCAGACGGACGGAAAAGTAGATGGGCGCGGAAAGCGGTATTTGCCACAGGGTATACGAGATGCGAGATGGCGGTACTTAAAGTTGTTCTCTAGATGGACGTCACGGACGAACGCACGGACGGACAAGACAGACAGACTGGCAGACAGACGGACAGGTAGACGGACGTGTATAAAGCGGCTGTATGCCACAGGGTATGCGAGATTGGAGGGGTACTTTGATTGTGTCTAGACGGACGCACGTACGGACTCATGGACGGACAGGCAGACAGACTATCAGACGGACAGAAAGGTAGCCCGACGCGTAAATGGGTATTTGCCACAGGGTATACGAGATGCGAGATGGCGGTACTTTAGGTGTTCTCTAGATTGACGCATGGACGGACGCACGGACGGACAGACAGACAGACTGGCAGACAGACGGACAGGTAGACGGACGTGTAGAGTGGCTATGTGCCACAGTGTATGCGAGATAGCGGTATTCACAGTGTTCTCTAGAACGACGAACGGATGGACGCATGGACAAACAGACAGACTGGCAGACAGATGGATAGGTAGACGGAGGCGTAAAGCGGGTATGTGCACAGTGTATACGACGCGCGAGATGCGGTACTTTTGAGTGTTCTCTAGATGGACGCACGGACGAAGGCACGGACAGGCAGACAGACTAGCAGACGGACGGACAGGTAGACGGACGCGTGAAGCGGTATTCGCCACAGGGTATACGAGATGCGAGATGGCGGTACTTAACTGTTTTCTAGATGGACGCACGGACGGACGCATGGACGAACAGACAGACTAGCAGACAGGACAGGTAGACGGACGTGTGAAGCGACTATGTGCCAAAGGGTATCAGAGATGGCGGTACATTGAGTGTTCTCTAGATGGACGCACGGACGGACAGACACACAGACTGGCAGATAGACAGACAGGTTGACAGACGTGTAAAGCGGCTCTGTGCCACAGGGTACGCGAGCTGGCGGCACTTTGGAGTGTTCTCTAGATGACACACGGACGGACAGACTGACTAGCAGACGGACAGACAGGTAGACGGACGCGTAAAGTGGTATTTGCCACAGGGTATACGAGATGCGAGATGGCGGTACTTTAGGTGTTTGTCTAGATGGACGCACGGACGGACGCATGGACGAACAGACAAACCAGCAGACAGAAGGACAGGTAGACGGACGTGTAAAGCGGCTATGTTCCACAGGGTATGCGAGATGGCGGTACTTTGAGTGTTCTCTAGATGACGCACGGACGGACAGACAGACAGACTGGCAGACAGACGGACAGGTAGACGGGCGTGTGAAGCGGCTATGTGCCACAGGGTATGCGAGATAGCGGTACTTTGAGTGTTCTCCAGATGGACGCACGGATGGACAGACAGACAGACAGACAGACAGACAGACAGACAGACAGACTGGGAGACAGACGGACAGGTAGACGGACGTGTAAAGTGGCTATGTGCCACAGGGTAAGCGAGATAGTGGTACTTTGAGTGTTCTTTAGATGGACGCACGGACTGATGCATGGACGGACAGACAGACGGGCAAACAGACGGGCAGACAGACGGACAGGTAGACGGACGCGTAAAGCGGTATCTGCCAAAGGGTATACGAGATGCAGCACGGCGGTACTTTAAGTGTTTTTCAAGATGGACGCACGGATGGACGCATGGACAGACAGACAGACAGACTGGCAGATCGACGACAGGTAGACGGACGTGTAAAGCGGCTCTGTGCCACAGGGTACGCGAGCTGGCGGTACTTTCAGTGTTCTCTAGATACACGCACGGACGGACAGACAGACAGACTGGGAGACAGATGGACAGGTAGACAGACGTGTAAAGCGACTATGTGCCACAGGGTAAGCGAGATGGCGGTACTCAGAGTGTTCTCTAGATTAACACACTAACAGATGCATTGACGGACAGACAGACAGACTGGCAGACAGACGAACAGGTAGACGTACGCATAAAGCGGCTATGTGCCACAGAGTCTGCGAATTGTGGTACATTGAGTGTTCTCTAGATGGACGCATGGACGGATGCACGGACGGACAGACAGGCAGACTAGCAGACGGACGGAAAAGTAGATGGGCGCGGAAGCGGTATTTGCCACAGGGTATACGAGATGCGAGATGGCGGTACTTAAGTGTTCTCTAGATGGACGCACGGACGAACGCACGGACGGACAGACAGACAGACTGGCAGACAGACGGACAGGTAGACGGACGTGTAAAGCGGCTGTATGCCACAGGGTATGCGAGATGGAGGTACTTTGATTGTTGTCTAGACGGACGCACGTACGGACTCATGGACGGACAGGCAGACAGACTATCAGACGGACAGAAAGGTAGCCCGACGCGTAAATGGGTATTTGCCACAGGGTATACGAGATGCGAGATGGCGGTACTTTAGGTGTTCTCTAGATTGACGCATGGACGGACGCACGGACGGACAGACAGACAGACTGGCAGACAGACGGACAGGTAGACGGACGTGTAGAGCGGCTATGTGCCACAGTGTATGCGAGATAGCGGTATTCACAGTGTTCTCTAGATGGACGAACGGATGGACGCATGGACAAACAGACAGACTGGCAGACAGATGGATAGGTAGACGGAGGCGTAAAGCGGGTATGTGCACAGTGTATACGACGCGCGAGATGGCGGTACTTTGAGTGTTCTCTAGATGGACGCACGGACGAAGGCCGGACAGGCAGACAGACTAGCAGACGGACGGACAGGTAGACGGACGCGTGAAGCGGTATTCGCCACAGGGTATACGAGATGCGAGATGGCGGTACTTTAACTGTTTTCTAGATGGACGCACGGACGGACGCATGGACGAACAGACAGACTAGCAGACAGGACAGGTAGACGGACGTGTGAAGCGACTATGTGCCAAAGGGTATCAGAGATGGCGGTACATTGAGTGTTCTCTAGATGGACGCACGGACGGACAGACACACAGACTGGCAGATAGACAGACAGGTTGACAGACGTGTAAAGCGGCTCTGTGCCACAGGGTACGCGAGCTGGCGGCACTTTGAGTGTTCTCTAGATGACACACGGACGGACAGACTGACTAGCAGACGGACAGACAGGTAGACGGACGCGTAAAGTGGTATTTGCCACAGGGTATACGAGATGCGAGATGGCGGTACTTTAGGTGTTGTCTAGATGGACGCACGGACGGACGCATGGACGAACAGACAAACCAGCAGACAGAAGGACAGGTAGACGGACGTGTAAAACGGCTATGTTCTACAGGGTATGCGAGATGGCGGTACTTTGAGTGTTCTCTAGATGACGCACGGACGGACAGACAGACAGACTGGCAGACAGACGGACAGGTAGACGGGCGTGTGAAGCGGCTATGTGCCACAGGGTATGCGAGATAGCGGTACTTTGAGTGTTCTCCAGATGGACGCACGGATGGACAGACAGACAGACAGACAGACAGACAGACAGACAGACAGACAGACAGACTGGGAGACAGACGGACAGGTAGACGGACGTGTAAAGTGGCTATGTGCCACAGGGTAAGCGAGATAGTGGTACTTTGAGTGTTCTTTAGATGGACGCACGGACTGATGCATGGACGGACAGACAGACGGGCAAACAGACGGGCAGACAGACGGACAGGTAGACGGACGCGTAAAGCGGGTATGTGCCACAGGGTATACAACGCGCGAGATGGCGGTACTTGGAGTGTTTTCTAGATTGACACACGAACGGATGCATGTACGGACAGACAGACAGACTGGCAGACAGACGGACAGGTAGATGGACGCGTAAAGTGGCTATGTGCCACAGGGTATGCGAAATTATGCTACTTTGAGTGTTCTCTAGATGGACGCACGGACGGACTCACGGAAGGACAGACATACAGACTAGCAGACGGACAGACAGGTAGACGGACGCGTAAAGCGGTATTTGCCACAGGGTATACGAGATGCTAGATCGCGGTACTTTAAGTGTTCTCTAGATGGACGCAGGGACGGACGCACGGACGGACAGACAGACTGGCAGACAGACGGACAGGTAGACGGACGTGTAAAGTGGCTATGTGCCACAGGGTATGCGAGATGGCGGTACTTTGAGTGTTCTCTAGATGGACGCATGGACGGATAGACAGACTGGGAGACAGACGGACAGGCAGACGGACGTGTAAAGCGGCTATTTGCCACAGGGTATGCGAGATGGTGGTACTTTGATTGTTCTTTAGTTGGACGCACGGACGGACGCATGGACGGGTAGACAGACGGACAGAAAGACGGACAGCTGAACGGACGCGTGAAACGGGTATGTGCCACAGGGCATACGACGCGCGAGATGGTGGTACTAAGAGTGTTCTCTAGATTGACACACGAACGGACGCACGGACAGACAGACAGACTGGTAGACAGACGGACAGGTAGACGGAGGCGTAAAGTGGCTATGTGCCACAGGGTATGCGAGATTGTGGTACTTTGAGTGTTCTCTAGATTGACCCACGAACGGACGCTTGGACGGACAGACAGACAGACTGGCAGACAGACGGACAGGTAGACGGACGCGTAAAGTGGCTATGTGCCACAGGGTATGCGAGATGGCGGTACTTTGAGTGTTCTCTAGATGGACGCACGGACGGACAGACAGACAGACTGGCAGAAAGGCGGGCAGGTAGACGGACGTGTGAAGCGGCTATGTGCCACAGGGTATGCGAGATGGCGGTACTTTGATTGTTCTCTAGATGGACGCACGGACGGACTGACAGACAGACTGGCAGACAGACAGACAGGTAGACGGACGTATGAAGCGGCTATGTGCCACAGGGTATGCGAGATGGCGGTACTTTGAGTGTTCTCTAGATGGACGCACGGACGAACGCATGGACGGACAGACATACAAACAGACTAGCAGATGGACGGACAGATAGACGGACGCGTAAAGGGGCTATGTGAAACAGGGTATGCGAAATTATGATACTTTGAGTGTTCACTAGATTGACGCACGGACGGACGCACGGAAGGAAAGACAGCCAGACTAGCAGACGGACGGACAGGTAGACGAACGCGTAAAGCGGTATTTGCCACAGGGTATACGAGATGCAACACGGCGGTACTTTAAGTGTTCTCAAGGTGGACGCACGGATGGACGCATGGACGGACAGACAGACAGACTGGCAGACAGATGGCAGGTCGACTGACGTGTAAAGCGGCTATGTGCCACAGGGTACGCGAGCTGGCGGTACTTTGAGTGTTCTCTAGATGACACACGGACGGACATACTGACTAGCAGACGGACAGACAGGTAGACGGACGCGTAAAGTGGTATTTGCCACAGGGTATACGAGATGCGAGATGGCTGTACTTTAGGTGTTCTCTAGATGGACGCACGGACGGACGCACGGACGGACAGACAGAGAGACTGGCAGACAGATGGACAGGTAGACGGACGTGTAAAGTGGCTACGTGCCACAGGGTATGTGAAATGGCGGTACTTTGAGTGTTCTCTAGATGAACGCACGGACGGACGCACGGACGGACAGACAGACAGACAGAGTAGCAGACGGACGGACAGGTAGACGGACCTGTAAAGGGGGTATGTGCCACAAGGTATACGAGATGGCGGTACTTTAGTGTCCTCTAGATGGACGCACGGACGGGCGCATGGACGGACAGACAGAGTAGCAGACAGACGGACAGGTAGACGGACGCGTAAAGTGGCTATGTGCCACAGGGTATGCGAGATGGTGATACTTTCAGTGTTCTCTAGATACACGCACGGACGGACAGACAAACAGACTGGCAGACAGACGGACAGGTAGACGGACGTGTAAAGCGGCTATGTGCCACAGGGTATGCGAGATTGCAGTACTTGGAGTGTTCTCTAGATGGACGTACGGACAGGCAGACTGACTGGGAGACAGATGGACAGGTAGACAGACTTGTAAAGCGGCTATGTGCCCCTGGGTGAGCGAGATGGCGGTACTCAGAGTGTTCTCTAGATTGACACACTAACAGATGCATTGACGGACAGACAGACAGACTGGCAGACAGACGGACAGGTAGACAGGCGCGTAAAGCGGTTATGTGCCACAGGGAATACGACGCGCCAGATGGCGGTACTCAGAGTGTTCTCTAGATTGACGCACGAATGGATGCATGGACGTACAGACGGACAGACTGGCAGACAGACGGACAGGTAGACGTACGCGTAAAGCGGTATCTGCCAAAGAGTATACGAGATGCGAGATGGCGGTACTTTAGGTGTTCTCAAGATTGACGCATGGACGGACGCTTGTACGGACAGACAGACAGACTGGCAGACAGACGGACAGGTAGACGGAGGCGTAAAGCGGGTATGTGCACAGTGTATACGACGCGCGAGATGGCGGTACTTTGAGTGTTCTCTAGATGGACGCACGGACGAAGGCACGGACAGGCAGACAGACTAGCAGACGGACGCACAGGTAGACGGACGCGTGAAGCGGGATTCGCCACAGGGTATACGAGATGCGAGATGGCGGTACTTTAAGTGTTTTCTAGATGGACGCACGGACGGACGCATGGACGAACAGACAGACAGACTGGCAGACAGGTGGACAGGTAGACGGACGTATGAAGTGGCTACGTGCCACAGGGTATGTGAAATGGCAGTACTTTGAGTGTTCTCTAGATGGACGCACGGACGGACAGACAGACAGAGTAGCAGACGGACAGACAGGTAGACGGACCCGTAAAGGGGGTATGTGCCATAGGGTATACGAGATGGCGGTGTTTTAGTGTTCTCTAGATGGATGCATGGACGGACGCACAGACGGACATACAGACAGAGTAGCAGACAGACGGACAGGTAGACGGACGCGTAAAGTGGCTACGTGCCACAGGGTATGCGAGATGGCGGTACTTTCAGTTTTCTCTAGATACACGCACGGACGGACAGACAAACAGACTGGCAGACAGACGGACAGGTAGACGGACGTGTAAAGCGGCTATGTGCCACAGGGTATGCGAGATTGCGGTACTTGGAGTGTTCTCTAGATGGACGCACGGACGGACAGACAGACAGACTGGGAGACAGATGGACAGGTAGACAGACGTGTAAAGCGACTATGTGCCACAGGGTAAGCGGGATGGCAGTACTCAGAGTGTTCTCTAGATTAACACACTAACAGATGCATTGACGGACAGACAGACAGACTGGCAGACAGACGGACAGGTAGACGGACGCGTAAAGCGGCTATTTGCCACAGAGTCTGCGAAATTGTGGTACATTGAGTGTTCTCTAGATGGACGCATGGACGGATGCACGGACGGACAGACAGGCAGACTAGCAGACGGACGGAGAAGTAGATGGACGCGGAAAGCGGTATTTGCCACAAGGTATACGAGATGCGAGATGGCGGTACTTTAGGTGTTCTCTAGATGGACGCAGAGACGGACGCACGGACGGACAGACAGACAGACTGGCAGACAGATGGACAGGTAGACGGACGTATAAAGTGGCTACGTGCCACAGGGTATGTGAAATGGCAGTACTCTGAGTGTTCTCTAGATGGACGCACGGACGGACAGACAGACAGAGTAGCAGACGGACAGACAGGTAGACGGACCCGTAAAGGGGGTATGTGCCACAGGGTGTACGAGATGGCGGTGTTTTAGTGTTCTCTAGATGGATGCACGGACGGACGCACAGACGGACATACAGACAGAGTAGCAGACAGACGGACAGGTAGACGGACGCGTAAAGTGGCTACATGCCACAGGGTATGCGAGATGGCGGTACTTTCAGTTTTCTCTAGATACACGCACGGACGGACAGACAAACAGACTGGCAGACAGACGGACAGGTAGACGGACGTGTAAAGCGGCTATGTGCCACAGGGTATGCGAGATTGCGGTACTTGGAGTGTTCTCTAGATGGACGCACGGACGGACAGACAGACAGACTGGGAGACAGATGGACAGGTAGACAGACGTGTAAAGCGACTATGTGCCACAGGGTAAGCGAGATGGCAGTACTCAGAGTGTTCTCTAGATTAACACACTAACAGATGTATTGACGGACAGACAGACAGACTGGCAGACAGACGGACAGGTAGACAGACGCGTAAAGCGGCTATGTGCCACAGAGTCTGCGAAATTGTGGTACATTGAGTGTTCTCTAGATGGACGCATGGACGGATGCACGGACGGACAGACAGGCAGACTAGCAGACGGATGGAGAAGTAGATGGACGCGGAAAACGGTATTTGCCACAGGGTATACGAGATGCGAGATGGCGATACTTTAGGTGTTCTCTAGATGGACGCACGGACGAACGCACGGACGCACAGACAGACAGACTGGCAGACAGACGGACAGGTAGACGGACGTGTAAAGCTGCTATATGCCACAGGGTATGCGAGATGGAGGTAATTTGAGTGTTCTCTAGATGGACGCACGGACAGACGCATGGATGGAAAGACAGACAGAGTAGCAGACAGACGGACAGGTAGACGGACGCGTAAAGTGGCTATGTGCCACAGGGTATGCGAGATGGTGATACTTTCAGTGTTCTCTAGATACACGCACGGACGGACAGACAAACAGACTGGCAGACAGACGGACAGGTAGACGGAGGTGTAAAGCGGCTATGTGCTCTAGGGTATGCGAGATTGCGGTACTTGGAGTGTTCTCTAGATGGACGCACGGACGGACAGACAGACAGACTGAAGACAGATGGACAGGTAGACAGACGTGTAAAGCGGCTATGTGCCACAGGGTGAGCGAGATGGCGGTACTCAGAGTGTTCTCTAGATTGACACACTAACAGATGCATTGACAGGCAGACTGGCAGACAGATGGACAGGTAGACGGACGTGTAAAGTGGCTACGTGCCACAGGGTATGTGAAATGGCAGTACTTTGAGTGTTTTCTAGACGAACGCACGGACGGACGCATGGACGGATAGACAGACAGAGTAGCAGACGGACAACCAGGTAGACGGACCCGTAAAGGGGGTATGTTCCACAGGGTATACGAGATGGCGGTACTTTAGTGTTCTCTAGAAGGACGCACGGATGGACGCATGGACGAACAGAGAGACAGACTGGCAGACAGACGGACAGGTAGACGGACGCGTAAAGTGGCTATGTGCCACAGGGTATGCGAGATGACGGTACATTCAGTGTTCTCTAGATACATGCACGGACGGACGCACAGACGGACATACAGACAGAGTAGCAGACAGACGGACAGGTAGACTGACGCGTAAAGTGGCTACGTGCCACAGGGTATGCGAGATGGCGGTACTTTCAGTGTTCTCTATATACACGCACGGACGGACAGACAAACAGACTGGCAGACAGACGGACAGGTAGACGGACGTGTAAAGCGGCTATGTGCCACAGGGTATGCGAGATTGCGGTACTTAGAGTGTTCTCTAGATGGACGCACGGACGGACAGACAGACAGACTGGGAGACAGATGGACAGGTAGACAGACGTGTAAAGCGACTATGTGCCCCAGGGTAAGCGAGATGGCGGTACTCAGAGTGTTCTCTAGATTAACACACTAACAGATGCATTGACGGACAGACAGACAGACTGGCAGACAGAGGGACAGGTAGACGGACGTGTAAAGCGGCTATGTGCCACAGAGTCTGCGAAATTGTGGTACATTGAGTGTTCTCTAGATGGACGCACGGACGGATGCATGGACGGACAGACAGGCAGACTAGCAGACGGACGGAGATGTAGATGGGCGTGGAAAGCGGTATTTGCCACAGGGTTTACGAGATGCGAGATGGCGGTACTTAAGGTGTTCTCTAGATGGACGCACGGACGAACGCACGAACGGACAGACAGACAGACTGGCAGACAGACGGACAGGTAGACGGACGTGTAAAGCGGCTATATGCCACAGGGTATGCGAGATGGAGGTACTTTGATTGTTGTCTAGATGGACGCACGTACGGACGCATGGACGGACAGGCAGACAGACTATCAGACGGACAGAAAGGTAGCCCGACGCGTAAATGGGTATTTGCCACAGGGTATACGAGATGCGAGATGGCGGTACTTTAGGTGTTCTCTAGATTGACGCATGGGCGGACGCACGGACGGACGGACAGACAGACAGACTGGCAGACAGACAGACAGGTAGACGAACGTGTAGAGCGGCTATGTGCCACAGTGTATGCGAGATGGCGGTATTCACAGTGTTCTCTAGATGGACGAACGGATGGACGCATGGACAAACAGACAGACTGGCAGACAGACGGACAGGTAGACGGAGGCGTAAAGCGGGTATGTGCACAGTGTATACGACGCGCGAAATGGCGGTACTTTGAGTGTTCTCTAGATGGACGCACGGACGAAGGCACGGACAGGCAGACAGACTAGCAGACGGACGGACAGGTAGACGGACGCGTGAAGCGGTATTCGCCACAGGGTATACGAGATGCGAGATGGCGGTACTTTAAGTGTTTTCTAGATGGACGCATGGACGGACGCATGGACGAACAGACAGACTAGCAGACAGAAGGACAGGTAGACGGACGTGTGAAGCGGCTATGTGCCAAAGGGTATCAGAGATGGCAGTACATTGAGTGTTCTCTAGATGGACGCACGGATGGACAGACACACAGACTGGCAGATAGACAGACTGGTTGACAGACGTGTAAAGCGGCTATGTTCCACAGGGTATGCGAGATGGCGGTACTTTGAGTGTTCTCTAGATGAACGGACGGACGGACGCACGGACGGACAGACAGACAAACAGACTAGCAGATGGACGGACAGATAGACGGACGCGTAAAGCGGTATTTGCCACAGGGTATACGAGATGCGAGATGGCGGTACAATAAGTGTTCTCTAGATGGACTCACGGATGGACGCATGGACGAGCAGACAGACCAGCAGACCGAAGGACAGGTTGACAGACGTGTAAAGCGGCTCTGTGCCACAGGGTACGCGAGCTGGCGGCACTTTGAGTGTTCTCTAGATGACACATGGACGGACAGACTGACTAGCAGACGGACAGACAGGTAGACGGACGCGTAAAGTGGTATTTGCCACAGGGTATACGAGATGCGAGATGGCGGTACTTTAGGTGTTCTCTAGATGGACGCACGGACGGACGCATGGACGAACAGACAGACCAGCAGACAGAAGGACAGGTAGACGGACGTGTGAAGCGGCTATGTGCCACAGGGTATCAGAGATGGTGGTACTTTGTTCTCTAGATGGACGCACGGACGGACAGACAGACAGACTGGCAGATAGACAGACAGGTTGACAGACGTGTAAATCGGCTATGTTTCACAGGGTATGCGAGATGGCGGTACTTTGAGTGTTATCTAGATGGACGGACGGACGGACGCATGGATCGACAGACAGACAAACAGACTAGCAGATGGACGGACAGATAGACGGACGCGTAAAGCGGTATTTGCCACAGGGTATACGAGATGCGAGATGGCGGTACTTTAAGTATTTTCTAGATGGACGCACGGACGGACGCATGGACGAACAGACAGACCAGCAGACAGAAGGACAGGTTGACAGACGTGTAAAGCGGCTATGTTCCACAGGGTATGCGAGATGGCGGTACTTTGAGTGTTCTCTAGATGACGCACGACGGACAGACAGACAGACTGGCAGACAGACGGACAGGTAGACGGGCGTGTGAAGCGGCTATGTGCCACAGGGTATACGAGATAGCGGTACTTTGAGTGTTCTCTAGATGGACGCACGGATGGACAGACAGACAGAGACAGACAGACAGACTGGGAGACAGACGGACAGGTAGACGGACGTGTAAAGCGGCTATGTGCCACAGGGTAAGCGAGATAGCGGTACTTTGAGTGTTCTTTAGATGGACGCACGGACTGATGCATGGACGGACAGACAGACGGGCAAACAGACGGGCACACAGACGGACAGGTAGACGGACGCGTAAAGCGGGTATGTGCCACAGGGTATACAACGCGCGAGATGGCGGTACTTGGAGTGTTTTCTAGATTGACACAGGAACGGATGCATGGACGGACAGATAGACAAACTGGCAGACAGACGGACAGGTAGATGGACGCGTAAAGTGGCTATGTGCCACAGGGTATGCGAAATTATGCTACTTTCAGTGTTCTCTAGATGGACGCACGGACAGATTCACGGACGGACAGACAGACAGACTAGCAGACAGGCGGACAGGTAGACGGACGCGTAAAGCCGGTATTTGCCACATGGTATACGAGATGCTAGATCGCGGTACTTTAAGTGTTCTCTAGATGGACGCAGGGACGGACGCACGGACGGACAGACAGACAGACTGGCAGACAGACGGACAGGTAGACGGACGTGTAAAGTGGCTATGTGCCACAGGGTATGCGAGATGGCGGTACTTTGAGTGTTCTCTAGATGGCCGCATGGACGGATAGACAGACAGACTGGGAGACAGACGGACAGGCAGACGGACGTGTAAAGCGGCTATTTGCCACAGGGTATGCGAGATGGTGGTACTTTGAGTGTTCTTTAGATGGACGCACGGACGGACGCATGGACGGGTAGACAGACGGACAGAAAGACGGACAGCTGAACGGACGCGTGAAGCGGGTATGTGCCACAGGGCATACGACGCGCGAGATGGTGGTACTAAGAGTGTTCTCTAGATTGACACACGAACGGACGCACGGACAGACAGACAGACTGGTAGACAGACGGACAGGTAGACGGACGCGTAAAGTGGCTATGTGCCACAGGGTATGCGAGATTGTGGTACTTTGAGTGTTCTCTAGATTGACACACGAACGGACGCTTGGACGGACAGACAGACAGACTGGCAGACAGACGGACAGGTAGACGGACGCGTAAAGTGGCTATGTGCCACAGGGTATGCGAGATGGCGGTACTTTGAGTGTTCTCTAGATGGATGCACGGACGGACAGACAGACAGACTGGCAGAAAGGCGGGCAGGTAGACGGACGTGTGAAGCGGCTATGTGCCACAGGGTATGCGAGATGGCGGTACTTTGATTGTTCTCTAGATGGACGCACGGACGGACTGACAGACAGACTGGCAGACAGACGGACAGGTAGACGGACGTATGAAGCGGCTACGTGCCACAGGGTATGCGAGATGGCGGTACTTTGAGTGTTCTCTAGATGGACGGATGCACGGACGGACAGACAGACAGACTGACTAGCAGACGGACGGACAGGTAGACGGACGCGTAAAGTGGTATTTGCCACAGGGTATACGAGATGCGAGATGGCGGTACTTTAGGTGTTCTCTAGATGGACGCAGGGACGGACGCACGGACGGACAGACAGACAGACTGCCAGACAGATGGACAGGTAGACGGACGTGTAAAGTGGCTACGTGCCACAGGGTATGTGAAATGGCAGTACTTTGAGTGTTCTCTAGATGGACGCACGGACGGACAGACAGACAAAGTAGCAGACGAACAGACAGGTAGACGGACCTGTAAAGGGGGTATGTGCCACAGGGTATGCGAGATTGCGGTACTTGGGAGTGTTCTCTAGATGGACGCACGGACGGACAGACAGGCAGACTGGGAGACAGATGGACAGGTAGACAGACGTGTAAAGCGACTATGTGCCACAGGGTAAGCGAGATGGCGGTACTCAGAGTGTTCTCTAGATTAACACACTAACAGATGCATTGACGGACAGACAGACAGACTGGCAGACAGAGGGACAGGTAGACGGACGCGTAAAGCGGCTATGTGCCACAGAGTCTGCGAAATTGTGGTACATTGAGTGTTCTCTAGATGGACGCACGGACGGATGCATGGACGGACAGACAGGCAGACTAGCAGACGGACAGAAAGGTAGCCCGACGCGTAAATGGGTATTTGCCACAGGGTATACGAGATGCGAGATGGCGGTACTTTAGGTGTTCTCTAGATTGACGCATGGACGGACGCACGGACGGACAGACAGACAGACTGGCAGACAGACGGACAGGTAGACGAACGTGTAGAGCGGCTATGTGCCACAGTGTATGCGAGATGGCGGTATTCACAAAGTTCTCTAGATGGACGAACGGATGGACGCATGGACAAACAGACAGACTGGCAGACAGACGGACAGCTAGACGGAGGCGTAAAGCGGGTATGTGCACAGTGTATACGACGCGCGAGATGGCGGTACTTTGAGTGTTCTCTAGATGGACGCACGGACGAAGGCACGGACAGGCAGACAGACTAGCAGACGGACGGACAGGTAGACGGACGCGTGAAGCGGTATTCGCCACAGGGTATACGAGATGCGAGATGGCGGTACTTTAAGTGTTTTCTAGATGGACGCACGGACGGACGCATGGACGAACAGACGGACTAGCAGACAGAAGGACAGGTAGACGGACGTGTGAAGCGGCTATGTGCCAAAGGGTATCAGAGATGGTAGTACATTGAGTGTTCTCTAGATGGACGCACGGACGGACAGACACAAAGACTGGCAGATAGACTGGTTGACAGACGTGTAAAGCGGCTATGTTCCACAGGGTATGCGAGATGGCGGTACTTTGAGTGTTTTCTAGATGAACGGACGGACGGACGCACGGACGGACAGACAGACAAACAGACTAGCAGATGGACGGACAGATAGACGGACGCGTAAAGCGGTATTTGCCACAGGGTATACGAGATGCGAGATGGCGGTACAATAAGTGTTCTCTAGATGGACTCACGGATGGACGCATGGACGAGCAGACAGACCAGCAGACCGAAGGACAGGTTGACAGACGTGTAAAGCGGCTCAGTGCCACAGGGTACGCGAGCTGGCGGCACTTTGAGTGTTCTCTAGATGACACACGGACGGACAGACTGACTAGCAGACGGACAGACAGGTAGACGGACGCGTAAAGTGGTATTTGCCACAGGGTATACGAGATGCGAGATGGCGGTACTTTAGGTGTTCTCTAGATGGACGCACGGACGGACGCATGGACGAACAGACAGACCAGCAGACAGAAGGACAGGTAGACGGACGTGTGAAGCGGCTATGTGCCACAGGGTATCAGAGATGGCGGTACCTTGTTCTCTAGATGGACGCACGGACGGACAGACAGACAGACTGGCAGATAGACAGACAGGTTGACAGACGTGTAAAGCGGCTATGTTCCACAGGGTATGCGAGATGGCGGTACTTTGAGTGTTATCTAGATGCACGGACGGACGGACGCATGGACGGACAGACAGACAGAGTAGCAGACGGACGGACAGGTAGACGGACCCGTAAAGGGGGTATGTGCCACAGGGTATACGAGATGGCGGTACTTTATTGTTCTCTAGATGGAATCACGGACGGACGCACGGACGGACAGACAGACAGAGTAGCAGACAGACGGACAGGTAGACGGACGCGTAAAGTGGCTATGTGCCACAGGGTATGCGAGATGGTGATACTTTCAGTGTTCTCTAGATACACGCACGGACGGACAGACAAACAGACTGGCAGACAGACGGACAGGTAGACGGACGTCTAAAGCGGCTATGTGCCACAGGGTATGCGAGATTGCGGTACTTGGAGTGTTCTCTAGATGGACACACGGACGGACAGACAGACAGACTGGGAGACAGATGGACAGGTAGACAGACGTGTAAAGCGGCTATGTGCCACAGGGTAAGCGAAATGGCGCTACTCAGAGTGTTCTCTAGATTGACACACTAACAGATGCATTGATGGACAGACAGACTGGCAGACAGATGGACAGGTAGACGGACGCGTAAAGCGGATATGTGCCACAGAGTCTGCGAAATTGTGGTACATTGAGTGTTCTCTAGATGGACGCATGGGCGGATGCACGGACGGACATGACAGGCAGACTAGCAGACGGACGGAGAAGTAGATGGACGCGGAAAGCGGTATTTGCCACAGGGTATACGAGATGCGAGATGGCGGTACTTTAGGTGTTCTCTAGATGGACGCTCGGACGAACGCACGGACGGACGGACAGACAGACTGGCAGACAGACGGACAGGTAGATGGACGTGTAAAGCTGCTATATGCCACAGGGAATGCGAGATGGAGGTACTTTGATTGTTGTCTAGATGGACGCACGGACGGACGCATGCACGGACAGGCAGACAGACTATCAGACGGACGGAAAGGTAGCCCGACGCGTAAAGTGGTATTTGCCACAGGGTATACGAGACGCGAGATGGCGGTACTTTAGGTGTTCCCTAGATTGACGCATGGACGGACGCACGGACGGACAGAGAGACAGACTGGCAGACAGACGGACAGGTAGACGGACGTGTAGAGCGGCAATGTGCCACAGGGTATGCGACATGGCGGTATTCACACTGTTCTCTAGATGAACGCACGGATGGACGCATGGACAAACAGACAGACTGGCAGACAGACGGACAGGTAGACGGAGGCGTAGAGCGGGTATGTGCACAGTGTATACGACGCGCGAGATGGCGGTACTTTGAGTGTTCTCTAGATGGACGCACGGACGATGGCACGGACAGGCAGACAGACTAGCAGACGGACGGACGGGTGACGGACGCGTGAAGCGGTATTCGCCAAAGGGTATACGAGATGCGAGATTGCGGTACTTTAAGTGTTCTCTAGATGGACGCACGGACGGACGCATGGACGAACAGACAGACTAGCAGACAGAAGGACAGGTACACGGACGTGTGAAGTGGCTATGTGCCACAGGGTATCAGAGATGGCGGTACTTTGAGTGTTCTCTAGATGGACGCACGGACGGACAGACAGACAGACTGGCAGATAGACAGACAGGTTTACAGACGTGTAAAGCGGCTATGTTTCGCGGGGTATGCGAGATGGCGGTACTTTGAGTGTTCTCTAGATGGACAGACGGACGGACGCACGGACGGACAGACAGACAAAGAGACTAGCAGATGGACGAACAGATAGACGGACGCGTAAAGCGGTATTTGCCACAGGGTATACGAGATGCGAGATGGCGGTACTTTAAGTGTTCTCTAGATGGACGCACGGACGGACGCACGGACGGACAGACAGACAGACTGGCAGACAGATGGACAGGTAGACGGACGTGTAAAGTGGCTACGTGCCACAGGGTATGTGAAATGGCGGTACTTTGAGTGTTCTCTAGATGAAACGCACGGACGGACGCATGGACGGACAGACAGACAGAGTAGCAGACGGACGGACAAGTAGACGGACCCGTAAAGGGGGTATGTGCCACAGGGTATACGAGATGGCGGTACTTTAGTGTTCTCTAGATGGACGCACGGACGGACGCATGGACGACAGACAGACAGAGTAGCAGACAGACGGACAGGTAGACGGACGTGTAAAGTGGCTATGTGCCACAGGGTATGCGAGATGGTGATACTTTCAGTGTTCTCTAGATACACGCATGGACGGACAGACAAACAGACTGGCAGACAGACGGACAGGTAGACGGACGTCTAAAGTGGCTATGTGCCACAGGGTATGCGAGATTGCGGTACTTGGAGTGTTCTCTAGATGGACGCACGGACGGACAGACAGACAGACTGGCAGACAGACGGACAGGTAGACAGGCACGTAAAGCGGTTATGTGCCACAGGGAATACGACGCGCCAGATGGCGGTACTCAGAGTGTTCTCTAGATTGACGCACGAATGTATGCATGGAAGTACAGACGGACAGACTGGCAGACAGACGGACAGGTAGACGGACGCGTAAAGCGGTATCTGCCAAAGGGTATACGAGATGCAACACGGCGGTACTTTAAGTGTTTTCAAGATGGACGCACGGATGGACGCATGGACAGACAGACAGACAGACTGGCAGACAGACTGCCGGTCGACGGACGTGTAAAGCGGCTCTGTGCCACAGGGTACGCGAGCTGGCGGTACTTTGAGTGTTCTCTAGATGACACACGGACGGACAGACTTACTAGCAGACAGACAGACAGGTAGACGGACGCGTAAAGTGGTATTTGCCACAGGGTATACGAGATGCGAGACGGCGGTACTTTAGGTGTTCTCTAGATGGACGCAGGGACGTATGCACGGACGGAGAGACAGACAGACTGGCAGACCAGATGGACAGGTAGACGGACGTGTAAAGTGGCTACGTGCCACAGGGTATGTGAAATGGCAGTACTTTGAGTGTTCTCTAGACGAACGCACGGACGGACCGCACGGACGGACAGACAGACAGAGTAGCAGACGGACAACCAGGTAGACGGACCCGTAAAGGGGGTATGTTCCACAGGGTATACGAGATGGCGGTTACTTTAGTGTTCTCTAGAAGGGACGCACGGATGGACGCATGGACGAACAGAGACACAGACTGGCAGACAGACGGACAGGTAGACGGACGCGTAAAGTGGGCTATGTGCCACAGGGTATGCGAGATGGCGGTACTTTCAGTGTTCTCTAGATACACGCACGGACGGACAGACAACAGACTGGCAGACAGACGGACAGGTAGACGGACGTCTAAAGCGGCTATGTGCCACAAGGTATGCGAGATTGCGGTACTTGGAGTGTTCTCTAGATGGACGCACGGACGGACAGACAGACAGACTGGGAGACAGATGGACAGTAGACAGACGTGTAAAGTGGCTATGTGCCACAGGGTAAGCGGGATGGCGGGTACTCAGTGTTCTCTAGATTGACACACTAACAGATCCATTGACGGACAGACAGACTGGCAGACAGACGGACAGGTAGACGGACACGTAAAGCGGCTATGTGCCAAAGAGTCTGATATATGTGGTACTTTGAGTGTTCTCTAGATGGACGCATGGACGGATGCACAGACGGACAGACAGGCAGACTAGCAGACGGACGGAGAAATAGATGGACGCGGAAAGCGGTATTAGCCACAGAGTATACGAGATGCGAGATGGCGGTACTTTAGGTGTTCTCTAGATGGACGCACGGACGAACGCACGGACGGACAGACAGACAGACTGGCAGACAGACGGACAGGTAGACAGACGGACAGGTAGACAGACGTGTAAAAGCGGCTATGTGCCACAGGGTATGCGAGATGGAGGTACTTTGATTGTTGTCTAGATGGACGCACGGACGGACGCATGCACGGACAGGCAGACAGACTATCAGACGGACGGAAAGGTAGCCCGACGCGTAAAGTGGTATTTGCCACAGGGTATACGGACGCGAGATGGCGGTACTTTAGGTGTTCCCTAGATTGACGCATGGACGGACGCACGGACGGACAGAGAGACAGACTGGCCGACAGACGGACAGGTAGACGGACGTGTAGAGCGGCAATGTGCCACAGGGTATGCGAGATGGCGGTATTCACAGTGTTCTCTATATGAACGCACGGATGGACGCATGGACAAACAGACAGACTGGCAGACAGACGGACAGGTAGACGGAGGCGTAGAGCGGGTATGTGCACAGTGTATACGACGCGCGAGATGGCGGTACTTTGAGAGTTCTCTAGATGGGCGCACGGACGATGGCACGGACAGGCAGACAGACTAGCAGACGGACGGATGGGTGACGGACGCGTGAAGCGGTATTCGCCACAGGGTATACGAGATACGAGATGGCGGTACTTTAAGTGTTTTCTAGATGGACGCACGGACGGACGCATGCACGAACAGACAGACTAGCAGACAGAAGGACAGGTAGACGGAGGTGTAAAGCGGCTATGTGCCACAGGGATGCGAGATGGCGGTACTTTGAGTGTTCTCTAGATAGACGCACGGACGGACAGATAGACAGACTGGCAGATAGACAGACAGGTTGGACAGACGTGTAAAGCGGCTATGTTCCACAAGGTATGCGAGATGGCAGTACTTTGAGTGTTCTCTAGATGGACGCACGGACGGACAGACAGACATACTGGCAGACAGACGGACAGGTAGACGGACGTGTGAAGTGGCTATGTGCCACAGGGTATGCGAAATGGCGGTACTTTGAGTGTTCTCTAGATAGACGCACGGAATGGACAGACAGACAGACAGACAGACTGGGAGACAGACGGACAGGTAGATGGACGTGTAAAGCGGCTATGTGCCACAGGGTAAGCGAGATAGCGGTACTTTGAGTGTTCTTTATATGGACGCACGGACGGACGCATGGACGACAGACAGACGGACAGGTAGACGGACGCGTAAAGCGGGTATGTGCCACAGGGTATACAATGCGCGAGATGGCGGTACTCGGAGTGTTCTCTAGATTGACACACAAACGGATGCATGGACGGACAGACAGACAGAGTGGCAGACAGACGGAGAGGTAGATGGACGCGTAAAGGGCTATGTGCCACAGGGTATGCGAA